>CAUYLG010018376.1:165000-255000 GCA_963573385.1 Cacajao melanocephalus
AAAAGTAGATGACTTCTATGGCCACAGTGCTTCCTCTTAATAAGGGGTCAGGACTAATACAATTTCCTAAGAGCAAAAGGTGGATTACAGCCACCATTTGAGAGTAGAGGAAGCTTCACTAGTGTGTTAGTACTGTGGTGGAGATGGGGAGAGATTACATGCCTTCCAGGTTGGGCAAACTCAAATCTGTCCCCTTGTTACATCCTCGCTCTCCTAATGGAATGCTCTTTGATTGTACACAGGCTTTTGCTGTCTTCAATTATGGGAAACAATTGTGCCACTTATGGAGGCTGTGGCTTCTGGTGCTGTGCTCTCCATTTATTCATTTAGGAGGCTGTGGGTCTGATCAGAAATAGCCACTATGGTTGATACACCACTATTACCCAGAGGTTTCATAAATCTTGATTAATTGTTTCAGTGCTTTGTTATGAAGGGTTTCCTCTGTGTTGTGTTACTTAAAATTTTTTACACAACCCAAGTTGTCAAATGGAGGCAAAAACCCCACATAACATGTGATAATAAGGCTGTTATGTAAAGGGCTTGCTAATCCTGTATTTATTCACCTGTTCCCCATTACGCAGATCTGTTAAACTAGCACTTTGTCCATCAACACTTGAGTGCTTAAAGCTGAGTAGGCCCCTTTTGTAATTGCTGGCACCAGCAAAAGCTAAATTGCAAGCTCTCAGAATGGGGCTGGAACTGCTGGATCTGCCTGAGAGATCCCTGCCATGCTCACTTGTCCAAGACCTACTGCCTCCCACACTTCACTCACTAGTGTGCACATATCAAAAGCTGCATGGGTTGGTTTTTTTTTTAAGTGAGTTTTGGGAAGAAACAAGAGGAAAAAAGCTAACAAAAATTATTTCCTCAGGTGACATTTCTGCTGGGTTTCAACTCCACCAAAGATTTATAGCTTCACAAAGCTGCAAAACTAACCATATGGTCAATTAAAAAGAATTCCAATTTCCATGCTCCCGAGCCTAGAACCTGAGAGAAAAGTTCCCTGCTTAACAAAGATCTCAGCCTTCTGGGGGAAGTCCTTCAGTCCTCTGAAGCTCACACCAAATCATGTCAGCTGATACTATGGATGTTTCGATGTTTTCCCACTGAGGAGCGGGAGGGAAAGAAGGTTCCACAGCCCCTGTCACTCCCTAATCTGAAAAGTGCTGTGGAGGCAGAAGGGCCACTTGAAATGTTACCTCCTTCCTTGCATCTGGCCCCCCGGTAATTTTTATAGAGTCACAAGTGAGCTGAAGAACTCCAAAGAATTTCACACTTCCCTCCAAGTGGTCTGGCTTCACCTCTGAATCAAGTAGCTCAAAACAGCATTTGAAATCTTAGACTCAGCAGGCTTAGCAATGTCCAAAAAAAGCCCCGCCAAGGCCTCTATGTGGCAAGTGTCACATGGATATGTGGGCCGTCTGGATTGCTAGCTGCCGGTGAGCCTTTTCAGTGGGAGGCCCACCTGGCCGGCCCCTGCCTTGATGGCTAATACCCAACTCCCTAGCAGAGATCAATGTGGGGACCCACATTCACAGCTGAAACAGGAAAGGTCACAGACAAATAAATGCATGCTGTCTAGCACAAACCAGCCAGTCAATCCAAATGGGTTGCTTTCTTGACTCTCTGGACTACAGAAGGATTGGTATTTATTTTGTCATTTATAAGCTCATGAAGTTGGGTGGGGTTCAGGTAGGCTGGCCTTTAATTTCTCAATCAAACTGGGACACTTTTGATACTGAAAGTGGGAGCACTGAAACATGATGACAGGACAGGCCAGGGGTGATGTTCATGTCTGAAATCCCAGCACTCTGGGAGACTGAGGCAAGGCGGATCACTTCAGGTCAGGAGTTCCAGACCAGCCTGGACAACGTGGTAAAACCCCGTCTCTAATAAAAATACAAAAATTAGCTGGGCATGGTGGCACATGCCTGTAATCCCAGCTACTCGGGAGACTGAGGCAAAAGAATTACTTGAACCTGGGAGGCAGAGGTTGCAGTGAGATGAGATTGTGCCACTGCACTCCAGCCTGGGCAACAGAGTGAGACTCCGTCTCAAAAAAAAAAAAATTAAGTTTAAATTAAAAAAAAATTAAGTTTCAAATAAAAAATTATGACAGCACAAAGGGAATACAGAAGTTGGGGCTGTCCCAGGAAAACTGGGATGTATCATTACCTGGATTTAGGAGGTTGTTTTATTATGGTCTCTTCAAATTTGAGGAAAAAAAATTAAAGAGGTAGGTCCGAAGTATCCAAGAAACAATTTCTCCCAGTAGATGACACAATCCAGTTTCCACATTTGGAAATTGCCAGTGTGGCATGGCGGATTTCGTATGTAAATCTGACTGGTTTTTCTGCTCTTCCTGCGTGCTGCCGTGGCAGTTTGCAAATGCTTTGACCTCAGGACCCCTTTATACTCTTAAATGTTTCTGAGAACTTCCAAAAGGCTTTTGCTTATGCTAATTAAAAATTAAAACTGAGAAAACTGTAAAATATTTATTCATTAAAAAAAAACCTATAACATGTTAAATGTATTTTTATAAGAACTTTTTCAAAACAAACAAAATGAGTGAGTTTTACTTTTTTTTTTTTTTTCAAATTTCTTTAATGTCTGGTTTAGAAGATGTCTGGATTCTTAAACCTGCTTTTGCATTCAATATTTTAAATCACATGTCATGCAGCCTCTAGCAAACTCCATTTGTGAGAGAATGACAGTAAGTGGAAAAGGCAAATAATGTCTTATTCTTGGGAAAACAGTTCTGGCCTTGGAGAACCCCTGACAGGGTCTTTGGGATCCCCCTGGGGAGCTGGACCACTCTTTGAGAACCGCTGTGTTACTGGAATGAAAATAAAAATGTTTCTCCACACCTCCCAGAAAGGAGCATTTGGTGACTAAAGCTCTCTCTGCCCTAGAGGAAAGGAAAACTAGTTTTCGTCGGCTGCTAAGTTCAATGGCCATCAAAACCTACTGGATTGAGGAAGATGCGGTTTAAGCACAGAATTGTAGTGCCTAAGATATGGGGAAGAGCCTCACTAAGACTAGGAAAAGCTTCACTCAGAATGGAGAAACAGAAGGGAAGCTGCGGCTGCTAGGGCATCAGGACCCCACTCCCTATTCTGGAATAGCTCACAGGAGGGAAGCAAGGCCCCAGGAGAAATGGCCACACCAGGCTCCTCGTGGCTCACAGGCGTGGGGATGTGGGGTCTCCCCACGGTGATCTGGGGGACCTAAGGCCTAGAGGACTTCCAGCCTTCAACATCCCTTGGCAAGAAGACACAGAACACGGGCACAACTCTAGGGATATAGAATGCAGTAGGAACGACTTAAGTTTAAGGTCCCTTCAGGGGTAGAGTTTCAAGTAGAAAATGAAGTTGATGGAAGAAAGCAAATAAATAGGGTATTTTGTCACACTACAGATTGTAGGCTGAGTCTTGCTCACTTTTTTTTGTATCTGCTTCGCTCAACTTGGGAAGCCGCCAGCAGGCAAGGGCTTTGTCTGGAACCTGCGCACGGTACCCACACCATCCTGAGTCCTTGGTGAGAGTTAAATGGCTCCATTGGTCAGCCTGCTTTATCTGTGCTCAAAAACGTCAAAAGAAACCAAAAAGGGAAGATGGAAGAGTTACCATCCAAGGGTCAAACTCTCCATACCTGGGGTTCATTCAGCAATGAGCTGTGCAGTGGGCTTATACCGTGGGCCAGACAGGCAGCAGCTCATTCTCTTTTAAACCTTAATTTCCTCATCTGTAAACTAAAGAATCCTCCCTAATATTCTAGAATTGTTATAAGGATTAAATGAAATAATTCATGGAAAAATATTTAACATGGTTCTTGGAACAAAGTCATTGCAAATCTATTTTTCCTTGATATCCGCTCAACTGTACCTTCCATGGGGTACTTTCCCAACCTTCCTCCCTAAGTTGCAATACCTTATAATTCCTCATAGTCCTAATGCCTCTCCCATGCACCATGGTGTGATCCTAAATGGACTTGTGGGATTCCCAAGTCTCTCTCCCACCACAGCAGAAGCTCCATGAGGGCAGGAATGGCGCTTTGGTTCTTTCTTCCCTCCGCTGTATTCCCTGTGTCAAGCACAGCGCCCAGAACATCACAGGTACTCAATACTTGAATGAAGTAATGGCACTTACTGCTGTGAAGAAACAGACGTGTCATGCACACCTATTATTATTATGGAAAAATTCCTTTATGTGGTTTGAGAATGTCATGGATGTAGGAGACTAGATCACAAGAGTCTGAGACTAAAAGAAAAAATGTAATGACAGGAGAAAAATATGCAACCATAAGGGGGCAAAAGGCGAGTCAGCTTAGCATAGATATGGAATTTGGAGAGAACAAAAAAATTCTACAAAAAGGCTTCAGTTCTAAATAAGACTCGACGTCAGGGTCTTCCTTGCTTTAAATAGTAGCATGTTATCCTAACTAATTAATACCTTGCCCTTTCTCCATCATACTGATAATCATGCTAGTTAGTAAGTGATTAAAACATTTCTACCTGATTACTAACTATACAGTTACATGCTTAAAAGGAACCACAGTTAATGGGCTATCACAGGCAAGACTGCCAATCATGGCTGTAACCGGGGTGCAGGTGCGTACGTGCGCATGCTCTGTTGTGAATGAACACTCTCTCCACTCACTCATATTTTCTCAGTCCCTTTCTGTCTCATTGTTGGAGCTGCAGATTCAGGACTGACTACTGGGGAGAGAAAGATTTTCGAAGGCAGTGGGAAGGATGGTAAAAAGAGAAGGATCTGAAGGCATGGAAGAATTTCAGTATGTGGAAGTAAGAACGTGGCTTGTACTAATCTGCAAAATTAAAGGTGCCTGTTAACAAACATCAAATGCTGGGCACTGTGAGCAAAGCACATGTATTAATTTTCCATTTCTGAAAAAAGCCACACTTCTCCCTGGCTACTATTCTGCACCCTCCCTTTCTTCACCTCCCTCCCTTTCTTTCCTTCTCTCCCTACCCACCTCCTTTCTGACAGCACTATTAATGATCGTTAATGCCCCACAGGCTCTAATGGGTCCCACTGGGAGTCCAGAAATACTGCAATTTGTATTGAGGATTTAGACATAACAACAACAAAAAAAAGTCCTCTGCTCCCTGTAGCCAGAGCTTGATCAGTTAGCTACCCCCATGGAATTGCACAACAGAATAATAAATGACAGCTCTTCGATTAAATCAAGCCTTCTGCTCTAAGTGCTGGAGAGAGTGTGATTGTCATTAACAATCTACTGCTTGTTAACACCACGGGGCTAAGAACAAACAGTAGTCAACACCTAAAATATTAAGTCTTCAGACTATTTTTGGTATTTGTGTCCACACGTGCATGCCCATGTGAGATACATGCACATACGAATATGTACACATGCACTTTTCAGGTCCCCCATCTTAAGTATTTTGGGTTGGTTTTCATGTCTTACTTTTTTTTTTTTTTTTTTTTCAGATGGAGTCTCGCTCTGTCGTCTAGACTGGAGTGAAATGGTGCAATCCTGGCTCAGCGCAACCTCCGCTTCTTGAGTTCAAGAGATTCTCCTGCCTCAGTCTCCCGAGTAGCTGGGATTACCGGCGCCCGTCACCATGCTTGGCTAACTTTTGTATTTTTAGTAGAAACGGGGTTTCACCACATTGGGCAGGCTGGTCTGGAGCTCCCGACTTCAGGCGATCCACCTGCCTCCGTCTCCCAAAGCGCCGGGATTACAGGTGTGAGCCACCACACCAGGTCTTAATTACTTTTTTTAATGTTCAGGGAAGTTCCATAAAAAAGCCAGCTGCTATGTTTAAACAAAAAAGAATTGCTTGTACACTCATCTGCACCTCAGATATGGTATTTTTTTTTTTCTAATTTAAAACATTTTTGTAGAGATATGGTCTTGCCTAGGCTGGCCTCAAACTCCTGGGCTCAAGTGATCCTCCCACTTCAGCCTTCCAAAGCAGTGGGATTACAGCTGTGAGCCATCGTGGTTGGCCCAGTGTTCTTGATGAAACAATTTACCAGGTGATAAATGCTTGATTCTGTGTTTCTCAGATTAGTCTTGCAAGAGGGAACATGCAAGGCAGAGTAGGCCAAAACTGAGCTTGTGGCTGATTTACCATTTATACGTACTTCTTCAAGGTTTTTACAATATTGCCTTCTGAATAAAATGTTCATTTTCCAAAAGAGGGTGGGGAAGACAAGGTCTGATTTGGGTCGGTGCTCACTCAGCATCAGTGGTCCCCTGTCTTGGAGAGCCAGGCTTCCCGAGATTCTGAGCTCCCTGCGCTGGGACAGCACTGTTCTGGACCCTAGATGAACCTCCAGAAGACTTGAAAGGCACGGAGGGGCACTCTGCATGGCCTAGGGTGGGTTGGGGCATGCCATACACGTACCTAAGTTTATTTCCCCCCATATAGATGAGGAACGGCTGAATCCCGACCCCAAAATAAACAACAGAGCCTGCCTATAAGACGCTTACATTTGAACTAAGAAGGGCAGCCAGAAGGGGTCCCCACAAGCCCAGGAGAGCATCGTGGGACTGCTGGCTGCCCTCTCCAGAGATAGATGGTATCCTTCTATAGCTGACCTTTACACTGGGCGCGGAGCACGTGTCTGTTTTGCCAGAACAGCTGAGAATAATTATTCTCTCTCCCTCCCTCCCTCCCTCCCTTCCTCTCAGTCTTGGTGGAAAGTGGGATGCAACAGTCTCTTCAAGTGAGAGGCAGTAATAGGCAGATGGTTTGAACTACAGTTAGCCATATTCACTTGTAGATTCAGAATTATTGATGATAAAAGCTAAACTATGAGGCATGTTCCATCTGTTTATTTTCCAATTTCATTTGTTGTAGCTCTGTTAATATTACTGGAATTTTCTTCTCTTTCCAGAAGCTCTGCCATAAGGGCATCTACCTAGAGACATCTGTCCCTCTCGCTCCAGATGCATCGCCCTTGCTACTGCTGTTCGGGGTCTGCTCTCTCCCTCCTCTGCCACCCCTTTGTCCTGCTCTTCCTCTCTTCAGCCTTCTCTTATGATTCTGACTGGCTCCTGTACCTTTAACTGTCAGTCCCAGGGGAAAAAATGACACCCCAGGGATCATGCTTGGCTCAGCCTGCACCTGGGACCATGTGGCTCCCCGTGTTCCAGTGCTCTGTGCCAGAGATGATCTGCCAGTGCCTCTCAAACCAGGTACAAAGCAGCAGCATGCCAGGAGGAAGCACTACATTCAAGGCCAGCGCCTGGTCTTGGGGCATGACTTCGACCCTGAGCCTGGAAAAAAGGGGTGGGTAATTGACCTGATAAGGAACTAAGACATGACTGAGGTGGAAACAAGCACAGATATGTTATGAAAGGCAAGTGCCACTTGGGGCCCCATCCTGGCCTGCCAGGATTGTGGTCCCTACCTTGGGGACAAGTTGGCAGAAAAACGTGAAAGGTCCTACCTCCCAAAAGCCCTCTGGTTAGCAGGATCCTAGCATGTGAGACTTAAATTCTCCAGCGGCATCTTCTGTCTCAGCTGGCCTGCTCTCTCCTTAGGACAACGGCTGGACTTAGCCTGGGTATTATAACCATGCTTCAAGAGAGCCACGTGCAATCTGCATCGGCAGGAACTTCCTAAGTAACTTATAAAAGCCTCTTTTAATCGAGAGGCAAAGCTCTCCATCTTGTTGACACTTATGACCCTTGATTTAAAATACTCCAATTGTTTAATTCAGATGGGACCAGGACAGAGTACAGGCCCTTTGCATTAGGACACTTTCCAATGGTAGCAATACATCAAGTTCCTGCCTCTAATCTGAATAACAGCTGTTTGGAAACCTGTCCCGAGTCTATCGTTTGGAGCTGCATTTAGGAAGATCAACATTCCACACATGAACTTCATGTTTATCTCCCCTCTGGGCGAACTGGTTAAAAGGACCAGGAAAGGAAACCATCACCCACCTGGTTTCATGGTACTTCTGCTCCTCCTTCTCAATCAACCTTCTGCTTCTCATCCAAAAAAGAAGTCTTTACAATTCAGCTCCATGAAGTAAAAATCAACCTCCCTGAGGCTAATGGACGCACAGAAATATGCTTACAGTCATCGAGTGAGCGCTGAGTGAGGGGAGGCTCAGGGCCAGGCACTGCGGAACCATGAAAGGCAGACTCCACAGCTAGTGAAGCCAGAATCACTGAGTTTGAGTCTCAGGCCCTGCCACCTCTCTTGAAATCTCTGACTGCTCTAGTGTATTGGTCTGTTCAGAGGTAGCCTTTGACATAAGTACAACTGATCATACTTTTTTTCTTTTTCTGGGCTCTTCCATTTAGATTACAACCTTCGTGAAGGCAGAATGTATCAATCAGAGCCCCTGTGGGCCCCGGAATAGCAGGATACGGCACTGTGACTCTGATGTTTTGATGACAGTGAAAGTTAAGGAGTGAAATATGCCTCATCCTTCCTGACAGTTGCACAATAAAACCTGTGTACATATAAAAACAGAAAGATTCTGGCTTGTCTTAGAAGATTACAGAAACATTGATACCAAGCCTCAGACATTGCAGGAACCTCACGATTTCAAGAGGAAAACATTAGATGTTTGTCCAACTCACTATATCAGATGAGAAGATACCAATCAAGTAATTGATATGGTCCAATTCCTGGAAGTGGGACATTGATACCAATCAAGTAATTGATATTGTCCACTTCCTGGAAGTGGGATAGCGCCTGCTCCTCGGTGCCGGTCCCCTTCCTTCCCGCATCACTCACACATCCACACTGCTATTCACATTTCATCCACAAGTCCTCTCTGCCCGTAATCTCTGTTATTTTGCTGTCGGCTCCTCATGCCTCATTAGTCATGTTTGACGCCTGCACCTAAGAACTTTTCACTGACAGTGCAGGACAGCTTCTGGTAAGAATAGATATTTTCCAGAATAGCTTCAACAGAGGCCTCTGATTGTGTGGCAAAGGTGTGATATGGGGTCACGGTGGCTCCCCTTTCCCCATTCAGTAAACCCACTTCATTAGACCTCTCTAAACCCGGCTCCATTTAAAGACTGGGCACGTAGCTATTAAGAGCTGGAGGAAGGAATGCAAGCAGAAGGAAATAAAAATAGCCTATAAAGCTTTAATATTTAATTTACAACAAATCCATGTACTCGAGCTCCTGTGCAGTAGCCTGCAAGACAGATGAGAAATGTCTCAGTATAAAGTATTATAAAGATTTTCATACTCGAGCTTACAATTCATGACTTCATGAAATTCTCATATTCAAAAATTCAAAATTCTTGTTTCAATTACAAATTCACTGCCAGCTAGTTCAACTAGCAAGCAACTTCAAATCTTGAGCAGAGGGGAGATGGTTGATGTAAAATAAAAAAATCAAAAAGATGTGGATTCTTCAAAAAAGTAATTCTGCATTGAGAGTCAAACTTTCCTCTGCATTTTGGCCAATTTTCTTTTTCTTTTTTCCTTCTTTTTAAAAAAATTTTTGGGCTGGGTGCAGTAGGCTCAGGCCTGTAGTCCCAGCATTTTGGGAGGCCAAGGCGGGAGGATCACCTGAGCCCAGGAGTTTCAGACCAGCCTGGGCAACATAGGAAGACCTCATCTCTACAGAAAATTAAAAATATTAGCAGAGCGTGGTGGTACACACCTGTAGTCCCAGCTACTTGAGAGGATGAGGTAGGAGGATTGCTTGGGCTGAGAATTCAAAGCTGCAATGAACTGTGATCAAGCCATTGCACTCCAGCCTGGTCAACAGAGAGAGACTCTTTCTAAAAAAAAAAAAGAGAGGAATTTTGCTCTGTTCCCAGGCTGTTGTGATCTTCTCACCTCAACCTCCCAAGTAGCTGGGATTACAGGTACAAAGCACGGGGCCCAACTTGGGCCAATTTTCAAACATGGTATGTCAGATCATGAGAGACAACCCAGGCATGCATCACAGTTTACTGACTTTGTAAATCTAATACTAGACTTAGAATTTGTAAGTCTAATTAGACAGTGACTATTTGGTGACATAAACAGATCCAGCAAGTGGCTGGCATGTGACAGCTACTAGCATATGACAATGGATTGGGCCAGTCAGGCGCCTCTTTTAGGAACCAACTTTCTCTTTCAAAAATGTGTTGAATCATCAAGAGACCGAGTGAAATAACTGGCGTGCTACACCCAGTGCCCAGGCACACCTGTGGGTGCTGCTACCTCGTCTCCCCTGGTTCTCTGGGGAAGTGCTCCTTTCCTCCCTACCCTAGGGAGCATGCACAACTGTGTGTGACTGCGTTTCAGGAGTCAAGGTGATGGTGACGGATACTGGTACTCACTGGGCAAAGCAGTGTTGCTGCGTGTTTTGTGATGTGTGGGAGGAGTCTAGATGCCAATAACTCCTCTACTGACAAACATTGGAGAGCATGTGATATCTTAAGGGAAGATCACGCCTCCTTTGGCTGTTTCCTGAGGTCTTCATTTGCAAAACATATCTGCTTCAGACAGGACAATGCCACAGCTGTGACACTTGCTGTAAGTGCTCTGCCTGATGGGAACTGTCTAATGCTCACAATCCCGGAGGAAGTTAATGAGTGCCTCTCAACCTGTGTGGTACTGGGCCGTTCCCACCATACACCTCACTGAGCCGGGGCCGCTATAAACAAAGTTTGTTGGGAGTCACAACCTCTTGATGTGAATAACCTGCATTGCTACTTTTCTGCAGGGGATACAAAATATTCTTGAGATCCTGAGTTCTACACGCACCACTGGAAGCAGTGGGCAAATGTCACTCTAACGGAAAGAGATCTTTGATTCCATCATGGTTCACTGCCTTCAGGACTCTACTCACCAACTATTATTTCACTCAATTTATTTCCAAGAGATGCAGGCCATCTCCTATTTTAGTATGGCACAAGTGGGGACAACTGACAGCCTTAAAGTGTAATATCTTATACTGCTGATAGTGTGTTCTTACAGAAAAGCTAGTATCTTTGTCCATTTAGAAGGTGCGTCATGAACGGGGAGGCAGGATAAACATGGCGGCAGGATAAACACATGGCTGGAGAGGGAAAGGGGACAAAGGGGACCTGGAGCAATTCATAAGCACCTGGATGAAGCAGCACTTGAGCTGGAGGTCCTAGAAACTGGAACTGTCAAACCTGTCACACTGCTGTCACCATGACAGGGAGGGGACAGTCATGGAGGTGCTTCCATTTCTAACCGTGTGCATCTCTAGAGGAGCCACATCTTAGGAACAGCTTCACTAATGGTCAAGTTCTAACTGATGTGGGGGGAACGGGACTACTGACAGGGAAAGCAGCCTGGCTGGGTGGGAGGGTAAGTTCCTGAGCCTGGCTTCTCCAGGCCACCTGCCTCTAAGACACTAATGGGACTTCTGAGGTTGAACGAGGCTGAAGTTTAAGTTTGCAGGGCGTGGGGGCGGGGGGAAAGGAAAGCTAGATGGCTGCAAAAACGAGAAGAGCATCAGGTAGGGCAGCACAGTATCCCTGACTCCACAGTTAGATGATAACAATTATATGTAGTTTTATGCTTTTGTCTGTGTTGTGGAGAAAGGGGGAAGGAGCTGCTGACCCAGAGGTTCATGACACTGGCGTATGTTTGCATGCCTCATGCAGCCTGGATGAGGGTTCTGGGAGGCAACACCACCACCCCTACCCAACAACAGAACCAGGAAAGAAGGGAGGCCCGTGATGGTGAAAGGGCCCGAGGGTAAGTTCCATTGTGCTTTTGCCACCCGTGGGTGTGGCTCTGCAAAGTGACTACAGGTGAACAAAATGTGGGCATCACTTTTATGGGTTTCCCTTTCTCTGGGTTCTGACTACAGATTTCTAGGCTCTCTGAGCTACATGGGAAGCTAACAGTCTATCGCATAGGCTAGAAGGAGGCAGCCGATCCAGCTAATGCCCCTGTTTCCACAAGTACTCCAGTTCTAGAGCATTCTTCCAGTCCCCAAGTCCAGCTAGTCACACCGTTAACTATTCTCATGGACCTCACGCATTCTGATCATGTGTCCCCAGAGTAAAAACAGACAAATAAATCATTTAACTTGCCCAAGATATTCTTACTTATTTATATGCTGTAAGGATATACCAGTATACTAATGTATATATCTAAAATATACACTCACAAAATAAATCTGAATAGGTGAGATAAAAGTAAATAGAAAAAGTCATTCTCTGTTTTTTTCCTCATATCTCAAATTATTGTCCTTCATGCACACTTTGGAAAGTATCAATTTGGGCTGGGCATGGTGGCTCATGCCTATAATCCCAGCACTTTGGGAGGACCAAGGCAGGCAGATCACGAGGTCAGGAGTTTGAGACCCGCCTGGCCAACACAGTGAAATCCCATCTCTACTAAAAATACAAAAATTAACCAGACATGGTGGCAGATGCCTGTAATCCTAGCTACTCAGGAGGCTGAGGCAGGAGAATCGCTTGAACCTGGGAGGTGGAGGTTGCAGTGAGCCAAGATTGCGCCACTGCACTCCATCCTGAGCAACAGAGAGAGACTCCATCTCAAAAAAAAAAGGAAAAAAAATCAGTTTAGTCAACCTATTATTTTGTTCCTGGAGAAGGTGCTAGAGGCTAAGCATTTCTCTGAGCACTTGAACTTATTGGCTGATGTGGGAGAAATAAAAGGTGTGGTAGAGTAACTTGAGAAAGGCCCACGGCTTCCAAAGAGGCTCCTTCATCCTGCCCCTGAATGGAGAAGCAGAATCTTTCTGGCTTGAGGAAAGCCACATGTGAGATTTCATTTGTTTCTCTCCATTTCTAGAGATGTCAGCTGTGGTTGTGATTTCTATGCTCTCCTCTCCTTTCCACATTCTCCATGTGGTGCTCGTTTTTGCCATTTGCTTTGGGTTTCATGCTGTTCTGTCACTTTCCTTCTGCATTCCTTTTCCTGGGCTTTTATTCACACCTCAAGCTGCTGGTTCATTTCAGAGCAACTTGTTGCATGATCAGAACAGAGAAAGTAGGCTGCTCTTCCAGGAACAGGACAGGAGAGGGGCCAGAGAAGGCATCCACAGCCTGGGATGTCCTGAGTGAGAGGTGGGTATTTGCTTTTGTTTTTTTGAAGACCACCCGTACCTTTAGCAACCTGAGGTGGAGGGAGCAGAGCACTGCTCAAGAGGGAAGAAATGTGCAGTTGTGATTAGGAAATTGCCAGGATTCTGCTTCTTAGGCAGTGTCCATTTTCCACAGGACATCATGTCTTGGGCTATGGCACTCCACGCGTGCAGGAAAGTTAGGATCAAGCAAGGATGGTTCAGAAAGGAGCAAGAAACCCAGCACACAGCTGGAGTCTTCCTCAAAAAGTCCAACTGGATTCCACTCCAAAATCTCTCTTGAAATGGATTCTATCATTCTCTTTGTTCAGATCTTGACTATAACCTCCCACCTACATCCGGGAGCCTGCAGACTTACCTTGCTGTAAACTAACAATTCTACACCACAGATTCTGCCAGTTTTCTTTTTAAATTAACCATCTCATATTTCTTCTTCACCTTCTTAACCTCCTAAGATTCTCCACTGGTGACAGCAATGGTTCTCAACATTTATTTCTCCTGCCCAAAGAATACTAAGACATTCCCATTGACGACTATGTCTAAGGCAGGGTTCTCTGGCTGAGGTGGGAAACTGACCCTCTGCAAGGGGTGGCCAGGATCTTGCGAGTGGTATGTAATTTGAAAAAGAGCTTCCGTCCGCGAGCACTTGATCCCCTTCACATTCTGACCCAGCCTATTTGCAGTATTTGCAAATTGCATCGCCAGCCTCTTCCATGTTGTTCCCAGTTCCCTGGCCATCCTGGAGGACTGCACTCTTAGATCAGGAGGGGCTTTGCCTGTCCGTGCCTTTGCACATGCAGTTCCCTCTGCCTGGAGCTCCTCCAGCCCCTATCTTATCTTGCTGAGCTCTCTAAAATGTCACCTTTTATCTCTGAAGGAAATAACTGCCTTTCCACCTGTCCCTTCTCCTTTCCTTTCAGCAGGCCCGATTCCTTCTCTGGGACCCTTTAGCACAATATCTGTCCTGCGGACACACGCGTCACACTGAGCCACAGTTGTTCATTCACCTCCCTTGAGACTGTAAGCATCCCGAGAGCGGGGACTTGTCTTATTCACATTTGCTGAGATGACGGCCACCTCAGTGCCCAGCAAGACTCAACACAGTAGAAGTGAACTGAAAGACAGATGCCAAAATCAGTGTCCTGGGGGCTGCTGGTGACTGGAGCCATCCTCTTTGCCCTCCTCTTCTACAAAAGTTCGGCCCAGCCCCATGTCTTGGGGCTGCCCTGCATCTCTTCACTGCCCCGAGCCTCCTCCTGTGCTCAGTCCTGACAGGGCGCTGTTACTGTGGCAGCAGTGATTTACAACTGCATTTAGCTGAATCTAATCAGAAGTGTGAATACTCCCCTTCTATCTGGCACACATCATCGGAGCTCTAATTATTCACACATTTTGGCAAGCATTCTGGTGTTCCCCTACCAAGCTCCTAATCCCAGCAGATCAGTTAAAATAAATGAAAGAGAGAATCAAAAGGCACTTTAAAAATTCAACTGTTCTCCAAATGAGTTTGAACAGGCTCCAGTTAACTAGTGGTTGCAGCTGACTGGCATTTAAAATATAAGAACCCTTCTGCCCACCAACCCCCCACCCAGTCCCTTCCTGCACCCTCTGCATATGAGAACATGATTCTCCCCTATTTAAGAGAAACACTTGAGACCTGGCCCTGACGTGTTTTCAATGATCTGCATTGAAAACCAGGAAAATATAGTCACCACCCCAAGACCCAATCAGTGCCAAAGCAATTCTGCTTTTTCCACATAGGTAATGTGATACCAACCCAGTACTGATGATTACTCCTTCCAGAATGCACCTATTAAAGAGCTCCCCAAGTGCAGGAAGCCATTAAGGCAAAAATTAAAGCCATGTACCAACCTCAGAATTCAAGTCGTTTTCAAATACACACACATGTGCAGTGAGTATGCAGCTCTGTGGATTTAAGGAAGGCAATGCATGCAGGTTTCCACAGCCCTTGATCTTTCTGTTGGCCTGGACTTCTCTCCAGAGATCCTCAAAACTTGCTCCCTTAGCACCTTCAAGTCTCTGTTCAAATGTCACCCCTCAATAACCCCTCTTCCCATTCCCCCCAGCACTCTGTCTACCCCTCCTCCTGCTTTCTTTCTCTCCTTAGCACTGATCACCATCTGACACATGCATTACGTGTTTTACTCATTCACTCACCATTCCCCTGTACTCATGGAATGTAGGGATTCTTGACTGTTTGGACTATTTGGCTGAAGCAGTGTCTGATGTGTAGCAGGTACTCAGGAAACACTTGTCAATAGCAGAGTGAACTCCTCCTGACAGTCTCTGCGTGTCTGAGACCTTGTCCCAGGAAGCTGCAGACCTTGTGCTCTCTCAGACCGGCTGTGTGGAAGATGCCAAGTGTAGGATTAATAACACAGGACCTCAGCGGAAACTGAGGGTCCTGAATCCCTGACTCAGCTATGCCCTTAATGAACGGGCAACCCGAACCTCTATCCCTCCAGCTTTAAAATACGGGGAGTACCAAGCGAATCTACCTTTCAGAATTATTAGAAAATTCAAATAACATATAGGAAGAAGCTTGGAAAAGCTAAAGGCATTCTCCACATGCATGATGATATTATACTTCAAGGATAAGGCAGTGCTCTCCATTTTATTTTCCAAAAACCAAGTATTCTGTTACATAACAAGAATGTCTAACCATGGTTACATGTCAGGGAAATGACACAACAATCCGTCTTGCTCTCTTCTGTTTCAAACTTTGACTTGCCCTAGGTAAAGCACCCTGTCTGAAGCCTCAAGAAGTGACTTTGTGTGTGTGTGAGACTGTGTACATGGTGTGTGTGGGTGTGTTTGTGGTGTGAGTGGGGTGTGTGATCGATGATGTGACGTGTAAATGTGTGTATGAGATGTGTGAATGTGAGGGGTGTGTGTCTATGTATAGGGATGACGGGAAGAGCTTCACCAAACTTCTGCTGCTAAAGGTATATACCTACCCTAACCAATCTCACACTAGGAGGCTGTAAGCAACGGTTCTGGGGCAAGAAGATTCTAGAAGACTCCTTGGACAGATAAGGGGAATACTTGAAGTGGCTGACCAAGTAAGATAGACTGAAAACAGAGATTCATACTGCTTCTTCAAACAGTGAGCCCCAAAGGGAACTTTTCATCTGGTCCCTAGTTTAAGTTGGAAAGGAGGTGGACTTTAAATTTGAGCTTTTTTTTAAAAAAAAAAAAAAAAAGGTTATTCACAGGAGAGAAGGTTGCTTAACACTGAGCAGAACTGTTCCTTCACTCTCTCCCAGGTGCCCTGGATAACTGAGAGACTTTTGTTACTAGGGTCGGCACGAGACCAAGGAAAATATCACCCCTACTTGTCTATTTATATAAAATACTCCAACCATTTCTGTGTCTTTACGTTTATGGGTAATAGCCACACGGCATAGATGTTGATGTTTCATGCATGTGAAATAACACAGTAGAAATCTACTTTAAAAAATTACTTTTCTTTGGTGTCACCATGGAAACGGGCCAACATAATCTCTCCACACCTAACTCTGGGGGGTGAGGAATAACAGTGACTGGGGGAAAAAATCAAAACATTGAAAATGCTCATAAATTCTGTTATGTGCCAAAAAATGTAACAAGAGACATTTTTCCTCAGCTTTGGGCTGGGATGTCAACCTGTGATGTTTACTTTTTGAACTTTGTTTGATTTTCAAAACTAAAAAAAATCAACTTGGGAAGTTTAGTGAAGTTCCTGCTAAGCAATAAATCACTTCAGAGCCGCCAGCAGTCTCCAGCCTGTTCTCTTAAAGTGGACTGGAGTTGCAGGCTGCAGAGCGAGGGAAAATGGCAGCCAATGGGAACTGAAGGGATCTGAGTGCGGAGGGGCGGTGGGGACACGGGGATACTCGTTAAAAGGAAAATAAAATGTGGGAAGCAGGGCAGTCAGGGCCAGCCACAGCTCCCCTTCTCACTGCAATTATGACTCCCCTCTCTAAAGCAGCTACATTCTGGGATTTTCCTTGCCATGGGCCCCAAACAAGCTCTTCATGAGGCTGAGTGTTTGGCTGATTCAACCTTAGGCCCACTATGCTTTTCAAGAGTGATAAACAAACAAACAAACAAAACCATAGGACTCTGTCAGAGACTGATTATTTGTAAAATAAATGTAGTTTTGAAAAAAAAAAAAAGAAAAAAAAAACCCACGCCCTGACTCTCAAGGAAAGGTTAGTAGAGATTTCTCAATTTGATATCTGTTTCTTTGAAAATCACTCATGGTTTAAGAAGACAGCTTCTTAGCCATGACTTCTCCTACTTCTCAACTAAAATGTTCCTGGTGGAGACAAGACAGTTATGAAGATCAGCTCTGCAATGAGGCCCATTTTATTCTGAGTCTTGACTGCCTAGCTCTAAGAGGAAGCTGATTTCAAATCATATCATCCCCATTTATTTACTTTAGATTTTAATCTCAGGGATTGCTGAACATAAATCCTTACTATTCTCTTGGTTGACTTTTTGGCAGAGAATACTTCTCCTGCCTTATCATTTTACATATATGTTTCTGGTTAGTGGATTTGATTTAATTGCCTAGAACTGCATCTCAGTTTTAAATATCATTCCCTGCCCCTTCAACACACTCTAGCAATAACTGCGCTTAGTATATTATAGTAAGATATAAAATAAGTATCTTTTTTGAAAGGAATTAGTAGACCTTCCGAGAAAGGTTACTTAATGAACTAGTAGAAATTGTAGGAAAGTAAAGGTTTCTAATATAATTTCTAATATAGGAATTCTAATTCCAGGCTGATAGTTATGATTTGTTAACTCCTCCTAGACTTTGTTCTCCCTCCTGAATTATATTTATATTAATATGTTTTCCTCCAGCTCTTTAGGGGAGCAAATTAGTATTTTCCTTGACAAATTATAGAAGTAATCTTTTCCCACCAAGAACATAAAGAAATTCCAAGACTTGGGCAGAATAGAATATAGTAGTGGAATCTAGAGGAGGAATTAATTAAGAAGGCTCTCTGACATAACAAGCCAGATGAGGTTTGACTTTGGCGCTTGGGCGTCCGTCTCTCTATGCACTCGTTCAGCCATCCAGCCCATCAGCCATCCAGCTGTTCCTTGGTCCATGCATTCCGCCAAGGTGCTCAGCTGCTACTGCATGCAAGGATCTATTTGAAGAGCTGGACACAGGTAAGACAACCACCTATTCCCCCAGGAGCTCACATACCACCAGGGTCATGGAACATTTTCCCCTTTCCTTTCTGAGCTCCTGAGAAAGTACCTTCCCTCTGGAAGTGGAAACGTACCTTCTCCCACATACGCCTTTCTGAATTTTTGGTCCTGAGCATATACATTTTTAGAAAACAAGGAGGTGTGCATCTTTACCAGCAATCACTAGGAATGAGCTTTTAAAAAACATAATCAGTGGCAAGTTCCCAACGATAAAACATGAAAAGAAATATAGTACTATGTGGAAATGGGAAAGGGGGGTTACAGGGGAAGGGCAGATAAACATGCATAATGTGGATAAAAATGCAAAAGTTATTATAATTTATTCATTAAATCCAGCAAGAGAGAACAACACTCTCTCAGAAACACCCAACAGAGGGGGCTGCACTTCTAGGACATTCCTCTTCCCTAGCACAGTTTCAGAACACAGCATAAGCGGGGTCCCAGAGTGTTCCCCATCAGTCTCGCCCCAAGCCAAGGACTCATGTCTCGCCAAGAGCGGTTCATGTAGTTTGCTCCGGCAGCAGTTCACAGTGACGACACGGTCCCCTGCAGAGAGCCCTGGGAGTCAGCACTTCTGGGCTTATGGTCTCCGCTTTGTCTCTAAGTAGCTATATGACCTTCAGCAAGTCCTTCAGCCTTCCTGAGCTTCAGCTCTTTCGTTCCTAGAGAAAACAGCCACTTCGGCCACAGCTAGCTCCCAGACTTGTGGTAAGGATACAGTAAGAGAACGCATGTGAGAATGTTCTGAAAAAAGTATAACACAAGTGTGCGATGCTACTATCATATGACTAAATTCCCCACCTGAGGGCATCTCTTTCTCCTTCTTCTTTTCCATCTTCACCCCAATTTTTCTGCCCTTTCAAGATACTTCCCTCTTGCCAGCATCAATGCATAACATGAACAGCCAGTATCTGATGGGAGTGGTGGCTGGATTCACTCAATGGCTATTTGGGGGACGGTGAAACCCTCCAATTTATTAAGTAAACAATCTTGGAAGCTTGGAGGACCCAACGAGACCCTCAGGTCTCAACTTAGGGTTGGGGAACACCTGTACCGATGGGCAATGGCCCCTGTGCCTATATTGCTGCTGCTGCTGTTGGGCCAGGCTGCCTGCAGGCAGTGAGGCAGGCAGGTCTCCTGCCTGCAGGCAGTGAGGCATGGTGTGGAGGAGCTTCAGCCAAAAAAGGAATCCAGAGTAGGCAGCCTGAGGAACACAGGCGCCAGGAAGGCTGAAAGACACCACACCTGGGCCTGCGATTTGGTAATACAACGAGTGCTTCCTAGGTGTCAGGTTCTGGTCTGAGCACTTTTAAAATACACTAAGTCATTTGGCTGGGCGCGGTGGCTCACATCTGTAATCCCAGCACTTTGGGAGGCCAAGGTGGATGGATCACCTGAGGTCAGGAGGTCGAGACCAGCCTGGCCAACATGGTGAAACCCCATCTCTACTAAAAATATAAAACTTAGCCAGGCATGGTGGCACACACCTGTTATTACAGCCACTAGGGAGGCTGAGGTAGGAGAATCACTTGAACCTGGGAGGCAGAGGCTGCAATAAGCTGAGATTGAGCCACTGCACTCCAGCCTGAACAAGAGTGAGACTTCATCTTAAAAAAAAAAATGCACATGCATGCGCGTACACATACACACACACACGCACACACACACATGCACACCGTCATTTAATTTGCCACAAGCCTATAAGATGGCACTCTCATTTCCCCCATTTTATGGATGATCACATTGAGAGATGTAAAGGAAAGGGAGCCTGCCCAGGATCCGCGTCTGGCTCTTTTGAGTCCACGCTCAGATGAATAATGGGATAGATGAGAGAGAGAGACAGAGAGAGAGAGAAAGACAGAGAGAGAGAGAACAGAACAAGGAAGGTCAGTTGCATAAAGAACAACAAAGACACAAAGACATGACAGGCACTCCTGCTACGTAAACATCTGAAAAAACTAAGCCCTGACAGCTTTTTCTTTGCAGTTTAGGACCCTGTCTACAGCCTCATGGCTGATAGGTGCCTGTTCTGTGACTGGCGGATGAAAGTCCCTGTGCCACAGCCCGCTTCTCTCTTGCCTGGGTCTGGAATAAGCCATGGCAGGCTGATACTGACTTGGAAGCTGGAGGTGAGCAGCCAGCTTTGGCAAGCTTCTTCTGCCATGAATATTCAGACTTAATCTTTTAAAAAGAAAGCTCCACTTTCAGAAGCATATAAACTGTGGCAAGGATGATATCATGGCCTCAAGATGGCATCACGTCAGTTTTGAAGTCCATGAGCCTGACTGATCAGAAGCTAGAAGTTGGCAGGGAGAAATAAAGTTCCCTTACGTTCTAGGGGCTGTGGACACAGATCTATCAGAGTCACTTACTGGCCCATGCTCAACAATGTTTTGAGCAAGTCCAGGTGCCCTGAAAGCCAGGCATTATGGTCCATGTGACCTGTCAGTCTTGGCATCTATGCTCTAACATGCACATGAGACCACCACTCAGGGGTGGGAACTCTGGTGGTGGGCTAATGACACAGGTCCTGGGTCATTGTAGAAACCAACAATTCTGGTTCACACCTGGTTCTAAGCAATCTTTTCAGCTCCTGCTATGGGAACTCCTTCTCCCCATCCCGCAAACCCACAGAGAACTAGCAACTCGTTATCTTCTCTCTGCTTGTCAAGCACCTGTCCTGATAACCCTTCTAATGTCTGTAAGATCTGCACTGATGACATCTTCTTCATTCTTGGTATGTTGATTTTTGTGTTCTTTTTTTTTTAAGTTGGTTTCTTGTTGATTCTAGTTACAGGTTTCTCAATTTTGTTAACCTTTTAAAAGAACCAAGTTTTGGCTTTGTTTTCTCTACTGTTGTTTTGTATTCAGATAATTTCTTCTATTTTATTATTTCCTTCCTCCTTCTTGCAATGGGTTTATCTGTGTTCTTCGATTCCTAGCTCTTCATGGTGGAATTTTGATTTATTTTAGACCTCTCCTCTATTCTAATAGAAGCATTCCTCTATTAATGTAATCTAAGACATGCATTCCTCTCTGAGGAATCACTTTAGCTGCATGCCATGGATTTTCATTTTCATTTAGTTTAAAATAGTTTTTAATTTCTCTTGTGATTTCCTCTTTGAACCATGGATTTTTTAGAAACGTTGTTTAACTTCCAAACATTCGGGGTTTTTCTGAGTATCTCGTTGTTGATTTCTAATGAGCTTCTAGCTTCACAGCTCAAATACGCCCCTCACACCCGACCTCCTTTGGGTCAGAGTTGGACCATAAGCTTCATGAGGATACGGGCCATGTTCTCTCACTTATTTAATGCTGTGTCTCCAGTGATTAGTTCAGTGCCCGCCCACAAGAGGGACTCAAGAAACATTTGTCAAATGTGTTGATGTCGTCTTCCTGTGTATTTTCTTAATGCTTTGTAACTGTCTGTGCAACTGAATTAGAGTTACTCAAGTTTAAGTGTGCCTCACTACAACGGGAACCTGGGCACAGCAGGAACCTGATTTTTGTCGTCTCTCTAGGGCTTAGTCCTAGATTGACACATTCTGAAGGAATTTACTGAAGGACATCTAAGCAGTAGCTTGATAATAGAAACTCTGGGTCTTTTATACAACATTGATAAAAATGTATGATGGGGCTCTTGGTTTAGGGGTACTGATGACACAACCAATGCTATACTTAATAGTGGACACTGGATGGGAAAAAGCCAGTTACCCCTGATGAAATAATATGCTTCCACTGTTAATGCATGACATTTATCTAGCTGTTCCTTTTCTATGACTGTTTGTCACAGCGAAACCATATTTGTGTTTTTTCAGTAATTTTCTTCAATTTGTACTATATTTTGAGAATGTTTTCCAGACTCTTATATTTATTGATTGCTTTCTCTCAGAATGAGTTGCTTTGGGGTCTCGACGTATCTGTGTTTTTTGTTAATTTCCTCAAATTCATTTTCAAAGTAGGAGGGATCAATCACCCATATAATCAATCAAACAGGTTGTCAATAAAATTTTGCTGAACAGGACTGTCATCATTCCATTAGGAAGCTAATTAGAAACCTTATCTTCCAGTGCCTAGTGAAGAAAATGGGAACTTTTCCTGTGTACTAGGGAATGTGCTAGGAAAAGTGAGCCCCTGGGACAGAGGTGGGACTGAGGACACAGTCAGCTACATGGGTGACTCACCCTGGGAAAGGGTTCCAATTTTAGTGTATGTGCTGCCGAAGCAAGCCCGGGAAAGGGTTCTAAGAGCCCCGGGCTGGGGCTCAGTTAATTGGTTCCAGTGCTTTCTTCTTCCCTGAAGGGATACACATCTGCCCTTAGGCCATTTAGGAAGGCTGAAAGGTCCTCCTAGGAAAGGAGATGAGAATGTTTGGGAGCAAGAGGAATCCTGAGAGCTAGGACAACCCTGAGGCTCAACTCAGGCTGGCCCATGAGGAAAAGTGAGATCCAGAGAAAAGGCTGAGGACAGCAGATTGCTGGAGAAAAGAGCCCATTAAGGCATGGCCCGCAGCTTTTAGGGATGAGAAGGTCTGACTGATGGGAAGGAACACCAGGGCTTGGAAGTTAGGGGACAGAACTGAGAAGATACACCCAAAAGAAACAGAAAATGAGGACAGCTCCAAGCAGGACTTGGCCTCAGACCCACTGGGGGGATTACCCTTCACCAGGCCCATCGGTGTGTGTGGGAACAAAAGCCCCGGCCTCCTTGAGGGCACCTGGCGCATTCTCTAGGCCGGGCAGATGAAATGCTGGGAGCCAAATGACAAACAGAAGGAGATGCCAGCTTTCCGAAATCTGTCCATAGCCACGCTGGCCTCCAGCACTCCTCAGCTTAGAGCGCTGGGCATGGGGGCTTGTGAAGTGACTCCCCAGCCCTCCAAGGACAGCTGTTCTGCAGGTCTGGCACTGCAGCCCGGCCTCCTTGCTCTGCACAGTGGCTGCCTCTGGGTTTGCTAGGCCTTCCCATTGCTGAGTTCCAGCAGCCCCTGGGAGGGGGTGTCCACAGTGTTTAAGGACCGGGCTCCGTTTTGAGCAGGCAGCATTTGCCCACAACACCAGGCTTGAGGATGCTCTCCCTTCGGAACCCTCTATGAGGGGCTTCCCTCCTGGCCCACCACCGCCCGGCCTTCCATCTACTCATCCCTCTATTTTAGCAGCTAAAGACATGCACACCGAATGCTTCCTAATTACTACTTTCATGGCAGATGCAGTCATTTCCTTGGATTTTTACTGCCATTAGTTTTCCTCACCGATTTATCCTTAGCTACTCTCCTTGAATCTTGCTTGCCTCCCCTGAGCCTTTCCTCCGCGCTCCTCACGGCTTGTCAGCACGCCTCCAGTCCCCAGGAGACACAGAAAGCCTTGTAGAGCCCACTGCGCAAACACACATTCCTATTCATTTATCACATTTAGCATGCGCACTTCCACTCTCATCAAAACCGGCCCCAGCTCGCTAACTCATTTCCCTCTCCCAATTACAAATTAGTCCATTAGGCTGTCTGCAGTAGGCCCTCTGTTGCATCTTGGTAATGGCTTCTGAGATTTCCATCATAATCGTAATGGCTCCCTATGCAGCCATGAGGGCAGATGGAGGCCGCTAGTGGGTAATGAGCTATCACGCTACCAAAGGGCACAGCCCTGGGCTCATTATTTAGTCTTGGCTGTTTTGTGAAAACAACAAGAAAGGTAAAATGCTGAAGGGAACACTTTAGCATATTAAATTAACACTTCTTGAAAATTCTCTCTGTAAACACGCCATATTTTCCCTTTATGCAACATCCCCAGTGCCGGAGCACACTATGGAGGGTTGGCTGGGAGGGGGGCGCGGGAGAGGAAAGGAGAAGGATGAGGGAAATGAGTCAGAAAAAGGAGGGCAAAATATGTCACCCAAGAACATTTCACAACATGCTGGAGAGGTCTTCATAAGCGGTTACCGTCCTCTCCCAGTAATGCTCGTATCATACCAACTCCCTTGCCTCCCAAATAGGGAGGGGCTGCCCTCAGCACCCAACCTCACTCCATGAGACTCCGTCCCTAAACACCACTCTACCACTATGCCCACAGGGAAAGTCTCTGCAGGGCCGAGACAAGGTACTGTCTGCTGTAGCTTTTAAAGTGATGCTACGCAACCTTTTCTTTTTGGGGGGAAGACACAAAAACAACAAAACAAACGAAATCAAAAGGACCCCCTCCACCCCCCCCAACACCACCACAGACTACTATCCAATGCATGACAACAATAGATAGCATTTATTTTTATTTATTTATTTTTTAACCCAGAGGGAGTCTCACTCTGTCACCCAGGATGGAGCGCAGAGCATGATCTTGGCTCACTGCAACCTCTGCCTACTAGGTTCAAGTAATCCTCCAACCTCAGCCTCCTGAGCAACTGAGGTTACAAGCACATGCCACCACGCCAGGCTAATTTTTTTTTCTTAAATTTTTAATAGAGACGGGGTTTCGCCATATTGGCCAGGCTGGTCTCGAACTCTTGACCTCAAGTGATCCTCCCATCTCAGCCACCAAAGTGCTTGGATTATAGGCATGAGCCACCGTGCCTGGCCAACAATAGCTAACATTTGTTAAGCACTAACTTTGGCCCAACACTGCACTAAAAAGCACTTGACAGATACTACTATTAGTTCATTTAACCTTCACAATGTCCCTAGGTGACAGGGCTACTGCTGACGAGGAAACCAAAGATCAGCAAGGTTTGATAACTTCCCTAAGGGTACAGGCAGAGACAAGGATGTGAGCCTCAGCAGTGTGACTAGCAAGCTTACACCCGTAACCCTTGTGCCCTTAGCACTGTGCTCTTAGAGGACTGGGGTGTCACTTTTCCTTTTAGAGCTGACCTCTCTAGATCTCCAGGAGCACTGCCATCACCTCCCACCAAGCTTCTTGCATCCTTGCGGTAAGGTTTACCTGGCAGAGGCAGACTTCTGATTTAATACATTTATTTTCCCTAATGTCATAGATCCTTGCAAAACAGTTTATTCCCAATGCCCCTTGACCCTCAGCTTCATTAGGTTTTTTCTTCAACACATGACAGCCTTTGGTTGCCAGTCCTTAATTTTTCGATGCAGAGTTGAATTCAGGCTTTTCAGAATATGTCTCTTCAGGTCTCCTTCCTGAAGAGCTAGCTGCAGCTGTACCCTGCATGGTGATCCAGATGCCAGCACCCTCGCTGGACAGAAATGAACAGCAATCATAAAGATCACAATTATAAAGAGGGAAATGTGACAGGAACACACAGGGTCCCCTAATGGGAGCCAATCCAGGCAGAGCCCACAGTGGTTTTGAAAAAACACAGGTGTGAGTCTTGTGAAACCAGAGGTACTTTTATTTTTTTGAATGGCTTAGAATTTTATTTTTAAAAATTCAATCGTTTGTTCGGGTACAGGTGGATTTTAGTTACATGGATAAGTTCTTTAGTGGTGATTTCTGAGATTTTGGTGCACCTGTCACCCGAGCAGGGTATGCTGTATCTAATATGTACCCTTTTGTCCCTCCCTCCCCTCCCTCCCTTTCCCGAGTCCCCAAAGTCCATTATCATTCTTATGCCTCTGTATCCTCGTAACTTAGCTCCTACTTATCAGTGAGAACATATGACATTTGGTTTTCCATTCCTGAATTACTCCGCTTACAATAATGGCTTCCAGCTCCATCCATGGTTCTGCAAAGGCCATTGTTTCATGGCTGAGTAGTATTCCATGGTGTAGACATCCTGTATTTTCTTTATCCACTTGTTGGTTGATGGGCATTTAGGTTGGTTCTGTGTATTTGCAATTGTGAATTGTGCTGCTGTAAACATGCATGTGAACATGTCTTTTTTATATAATAACTTCTTTTTTTTCGGATAGATACCGAGCAGTGGGATGGCTGGATCAAATGGCAGTTCTACTTTCAGTTCTTTAAGGAGTCTCCATACTGGTTCCCACAGTGGTTATAGTAGTTCACATTCCCACCAGCAGTGTAGAAGTGCTCCCTGCTCACCACAACCATGGCAACATCGATTACTTTTTCACTTTTGAATATGGCTATTCTTGAAGGAGTAAAGAGGTATTTTACTGTGGTTTTCCTCTGCATTTCCCTGATAATTAGTGATGCTGAGCATTTTTTCATATGTTTGTTGGCTGTTTGTATAGCTTCTTTTGAGAACTGTCTACTCATGTCCAGAGGTACTTCTTTTGACAAAAGTTTGATAAATAATAATACGGTTGAGATATTTTCCAAAGGCTTTTCTCCCTGCTTTCAAGTCATCTTAACCCTTTCCTAAAATGCTTAAGGTTGATTCCAAACCTAGAATCTCATTGTTCTTTACCGGCTCTTAAATCCATTGCCATACTGCTTCCCTCTAAAGGGCAAGAAGGCCTTTGACATCTACTGTCTCATTGGTCCCCACAGTGGCACTGGGAGCCCCTTGGGGAGGGTGTAATTATCCCCAGGACACTGAAGAGGGAGGTAACTAGCTTGTCTATGAATGAGAATGAAAGCTGAGACCCTGAGTTCCCGTCAGGGGCTCACCCCGACCACCTCAGAATTCCCCTGGTGAGTTTGCAGCTCCGGAAGCCACAAATGCTCTTCCAAACAAATCCCTTCATGTTCTGACCACAAAACATGAGGTCAGTTTGGAAACGCTGACTTCTAAGAGTGGAAATGGCCCAAGTCCAGAGTTCAGAATGGGTCTCAGGGTAAGTAGAGTGGAGAACCAGTCAACTTTGCTAGGCTGTAAAATACAAATTTATGAGCTGTTTTTGTTAAACTCCGATATGGATTTTTGAAAATGAAAAGGATGGATGGTTAGATGGCAGCAAGATGTTTAATCAATGTCATAAAATATAACATTCACTGGGCTTCTAAAATGAAATTAATAATCTGTGTAGAAGTATCATTAGGAGATAAGCGACAATTCAGGCTTTGATTTGTAACTTGCAACAAATCTTACTTCCATAATAATTCAAGCATTTTTAGGGATATTCATCTTTATTAAAATATACCCAAGCTTTTGCCCCTCTGCTTCACAATCAAGCCTTTCTTTCCCTTCAGGGCAGACCACTAAATAAAAAAGGATACATTATCATATACATGCTTTAAATTAATGAAGACAGAAATATCATATTTAAATTAAATCAGGATTTCTCACTTGCTGCTTATCAGGGGAACTTAGCTATCTTTAATAAGTTTTTTTTTTTCTTTCTCCTTTTATCTGAGACACTGGGCTTGAGCTGGCTCTATCTGAGCTGATGAGACATCTCACTTTCATTCAAAAGGCTAAAGCAAGGCGTAGAGCACAATACCGTTCTCCTACATAAATCCTACAACTGTAAAATAATGTTGTAAAGCTGAAAGGGACTTTAAAATCACCTAGCCTTAGCCCTTCATTTTCCAGATGAGGAAACTGTGGTCCAGCGAGGGATACCACAATGACAAACCAGAGAGCTGCTGGGCCAAGCACACGGGTTGCCCACCTCAACGCCACTCAGTCACATCTCCCCTTCACTTTCAAAATCGGGACCAAATGGGGGGAAACAGAAGCTGGACTTTAGCAAAGCTAAGTCATGGGCATTTGCAGTCCCTTTTATTTTCTTTTGGTTTATTCTGGAAGAAGGAAGCAGAGGAGCATGACTAGTTGGCAATGAGGAAAGTCAGGAACTTCTCAATTCACATGCCTCACCCTAGCAGGTTAAACACTGTGTACATTCATCCTCATCATGTAGCCCTTTGCTTTTCACATGGGCCTAAGTAGGGAGGTCTCAAGGTGGGGTGGCTTTCTTCTTGGGGATAAACGAGAGCACAGAGTAGAATATAGCCATGAGCTGCCCTGGTGGGGAAAGGCTGGCAGCAGAGCTCTCAAATCAGGCTCTCTGAGAGGTGATGTGCCCGTCTGTTCCAAGTTCCTCTAAAGCTTGATCTCCAACCCTTCTGTCAGTGTCCTCCCTATCTCCAACCTCCTACACAAAGAAGGGACCATGCAGAGTTCACATTTAAAAATACTCGGTAGAAAAAATAAACAGAAAAATAGATCACATATGACATGTCCCAACCACTGTAAGTTCCACATAATTATCCTTCTTTGAGTAGGATATATAATATATATATATATATCCTATATAATATGGAACATTATGAATTATATTCCCATACTTAGGAATTATATTATACACACACACACACACACATATGTGTATATACATATATACATTTATATATATTTACCTACTCTATTTACCTTTCTATTTACCTACCTACCTTCTTCCTGTCATTTCAGAACTACTAGAGAAAACAGCAGGGATGGGGTGGCATAAACGGGGCTCCTTACTCTTATTGAAACAGCCCACTTTCAAGCAGGAGACTTCATTTAGGATTCATGGAGACTTTGGGATAAATAAGCACAGTATTCAGAGTCAAGAAAGGTAACAAATAAATATCATCTTCATCTTCATGTCACCTACAGAGGCCATTCCCCAACTCCCTCTTACCCTAGATACCCCTGATTCTTTGTCTAGAACAGCACATTGTAATCCTTGTGGAATCCGAGCCTGCGCCTCAGCCACCCCTTAACATAAAGAGAAGGTGACCCGTTAAAACACTACATGTCCAGCAACTCCTCTAGGGCTGTCTTCACATATAATGATTCTCTCCGTCTTTCTCCCTTTTCCTTACCCAAATTCCTCCCCTTCCTTGACCTCTTACATAACTGCCCTTAACTAGGATCCTCCCCCATTTTTCAAAGTGTGATGGGGGCTAATAAGATGAGGAAGCCACAGAGAGTACAGGAGGAGGACGAAGCGCCCCGGAGGTGGGGAGGAGGACTACGGGGCCTTATGCGAGACAAATGGTCGCAGTAAATCCCCGTGCCCTTACAGCTTTGTCCTCCAGAGGTTTTAAGGAGGAATGCTTGATGTGTCTCACTGAACACTTTTTCCTAAACCCCTGAAAATTTCATTACCATCATTTATCTTCAAAGAAATCAAAACGCACCCCATCCCCACCTCCCATGGAAAGGTTAGGTCTTTTGCTCAAGCCTACGGACTTTAACCTCATAAATATTCCCAGCTATAAGATCTTATTAAGAAGGTATGTCTCCCAGGAGCATAAAACCATCAAGCTGTAAATTTTATTTAATTTCCCATGAGATCTTATGGCCTCATACATATAATTAGAGTGCAGTATAGAGCACTTTTTTGTGTTTTGTCAATAAATCACCAGGGAACAATCAACGTTTAAGAGGACAAGCTTTAATGATTTTTCAGACCCCTAAGCAATCGTGCCTCCACAATGGCAAGCCAGTCTTTAACCTCACCTAACTAGGACTGTGGACTGTGGCGTCAGATAGGACCCCAAACACTTAATCCTATTAGATTCCCCAGCCCAGACAATCATGGCACAATACACAGGGGATGTATTGATTTTGATGTGGCCGACAGAGAAGACAGGCTGACCTACTGACAGTGCTTTATTAAGTGTTTACAAATTAAATATCTGAAGGTCTGCAGTAGGCCCAGCTCAGTTAAATGGGCCTGGGTGAGATGTGTGACGGGACCCACGGGGAAGTGTTGAATCTAGGAGGTCTGGGTAAATGACGGGGCAGGACCTACTCCCTTGACTCCTGCACCGGCTTTTCCAGAATGTCAGGATGCTGTGAGAGAAATTCTATACAAGTAATTTGATGTTGTTTTAGTGCTTGCTTAAAAGTTGACCACAGGAGTTGACCACACACTCATCACGTGGCATTTATTCATGTCAGAACGTGGTTGTTCAATGAAAGCACCAACTTCTGCCTCCCCCGGTTAGGGCTCCGGAAAAAAAATCCTGCCCCTTCAGGTTTCTCCCTGCACTATGCTTTCTAAGCAAACCTGCAATCTGGCACATAGGCACAAGCCCCTCATTTTACATTTGTCCAGATAGCTGAACCAGTTTAGCTGCTTTCCTTGCCTCCCTTCCCTGCTGAAAATTATTTAAAAGGCTCCAGGTTTCTCTGCCAGGCATTCAACACTTGCCACACTCTGTACTGGGTGTGCCTCTCACAGTGTTTTTCAACATGAGCCTTCAACTCCCACTAAACTCATCTCAGAGCCTTTACACGTGTAAAGGAACAACGTGCATGTCTCACCTCCGTAACATTCCTCAGCGGTTTCCCTCCTTGCAAAGACTACTCCCTGCCCCAGCTGAGCAACTCACATCCCACTCAACCTTTGAGGCACTGCTTAAATTTCTCTTCTTCCTTGAAGCCTTCTCTGATCATCCTAGAAATGATTTCTCTGAGTTCCTAAGCTTATCATTTCCTGGTGGTCCATTATGTTTTCTAATGCCTGTCTCATCTCCTCAACTAGAAGGCGCTTCCACTACTCATCCTTCCCCTGTCTCCTGCCCCATAGGTATGGGATCCTGCACAGAACAGAGCTGTGGACTGCCTGACTCGCTGCCTGACTGATGAGGTGCTCTTGGGTGTACTTATCATCTTATGCCCAAGAGCACCTGATCTCAAGATGCTCAGGAAATGAGGATGCAAAGATGACCAGGGGCATTCCCTTTGTGGATTAATCCCTCCACTCCTTTGCCCAAAATGTCAAGAAAGACGAGGGAATGAATGAGCCTTAAGAACTTGCTCTGTTCTGTGACTTTATGATCTGTCAAAATAAGAATGCAAGGATACAGGCATGTAGATTGGCAAAGGCAGGTATCTTGTTATTTTGTCAACTTTTTTCTGAGCTATTTTGTCAACTTTTTTCTAACCCTCAAGATGAGACACCTACTGAGCTGCATGTGTTAAACTAAAGTACAACTGAGAGTGCCCCTTCGTCTCACACTCCTGGCTCACAGTTGTCCTGTGTGCATCTGCACACACACGGGAATTATCTGTCTAGTTTTTTCCTCTGGTATCACTTATGAGAAACCCACTCCAACGGTGTAACAAAGGCTAAGAACAACTGCAGTGAGAGAGAGATCTGCCAAGATAATCTGGCCTGTTCCTTGCCTTCAAGCAATCTGATATCCTTTTAAAGTGTTCTCAAACAGCCGTACCATAAGCTGCCTCAGACATCACAATTTGCCATATTTTGGGAGGACAGTCAGTGCTGAGCACAGTGCCTGGAACGCAAGAAGACCTCAAAAAATGTAAGCTATTATTATTCAAATCACCTTCATTATCATCTATCTGTCCTGCACTTACCTTTCACACTCTTATACCTTGGTCTCTCTAGGCCCTGGGTTTTTCAAATGAGGGGTGAAAGCAGATTTAGGCTTAGCACAGTGGTGAGGGGAAGCCCCGGCGACTCAAACCCCCATCTTTGTTTTATAGATTAGGCTTCTCTTCCACGTCTGATATAAATTGAAGAAGAGTCGAGGAGGCAAAAAGAGCCTGAAAAACCAATGCTCTCAATCAAATCCCTAGTCTTTGGCATCATCTTTTTTTCAAGTACTACGTGATGTTGTACATGGCAAAAGTGACTCATGCTGGTGAAATGAAATCCATCAGCACGGTGGAAGAAGAGCTGTTCAGTGCATCATGAGTAACGTCTGCTCCACTGTGTCTAGGCTACTCATGGCGGGCAGGGCTTGCGGTTGACACTGTGGACTCCAGGGAAGTGGCATGGGTGGGAGTGTGGCTGGTGCCTTTCGGGGAGAAGTGGCAGGGCTCACTGTCCTGGAGAAAGGCATCATGCCTCAGAGCATGCCCCTGAAGGGTCGGGACGGTGCTGGGCTTCAGAATCAAGCTCCATAAAACAAATGGCTGCAAATGTCCTTTCCCCAACCTTACAATGCAGTCATTCATAAAACCCTCCAAGGAACATTTTATGGCTTAATATTAATGTTCATTTAGGAAAGAAGTGAAAAGGGCATTGTCATGATTTTAAAAAATCATTAAAAAGGGTCCGTACTTGGATTAACAGTGATACCTTAGCACCAAAAATGGACCGATATACCATAAAAATTGTTTTAAGATACTATTTTTTTCATCATTTTTATATGACCTCCTTTTTCTCTGCACTTAACTACTGAGATTAAAAAAAAAGGTAGACTGGGTAATTAAATTTTCTCTTCATTTTCATCTTAATTCAATAAATATTAATCAAGTATTTATAATATGCCAAGTGCTATGTTAAGGGTCTGGCGACATAATATCTAATCTCCACTTTCAAGGAGCTCAAAGTCTGTAGATTCATTTAAAATAATAAAACAAATGAAAGTAATAATTATCTGCGTACATGTGCAATCATTTATGATGATCTTATACATATTAACTTTAACTTGATTTTTTGTAACCAGTTTGCTAATAAAAAACTAGAGCAAAAGGAAAAAATAAAAACAAGTAATGAGCACCATTAATGGGAGTAATGGGTGAAGCACTCTTCTCCATGCTGGAGGATGGTGTGAAGGACTCATGAGAGCCTTAAAAGAAGTTATGGTCTTGAAAGAAAAAGGTGGATGACATTGGTGGTGCCATCATATTTGCACATACGGGTAAGAAAAGGATAAACAGTGTTGAGTGGGTTGGGTAAATTTAGAAAGGAGAGAGAGAGGGGAACTACTTCTGGGTGGTAGTTTTTTTAAGAGGCTCCTGCAAACAAGGCAGGGAGTCCCTTAGTCATTCCTTCTTGATGGATGGATTCTCATCCCCTGAGTATAGGATGCTTTCCTCAGTAGGAAACACATCTTGTCAAAGCAAGCACCTGAATAGGAGGCCTCCGCGTCCAGAGAACAGTTCTACTAGCATGACGTCAAAATGAAGACTCTATTAGAAGAAAACACACTGAGATTCAGCAGTAGGTATTTCTGGGTAGTGGAATTATGAGTGATCTTTATTTTCTTCTCTGTATTTATCTTTATTTTTGATACTGAACACGTCTTACTTTTATAATAGAAAAGCAGTCCATGCTATTTTTCAGAAGGTTAACAGCCAGAACAACAGAACATAAAAAGGAGGAAAGAAAATAAGATTGGGTCTGCAGAGCAGTCCAAGTGCGAACAGCACCCTTTCAACTGATGCTTGTGCTTTTCACACTGCTCTACTGCTGCGGACAGTCACAGCAGTTCTTCCCACGGGACTCTCGGTGCCACACTTGCTGGCGCATCAAGGGTCAGAACCACGCTCACGGCTCCTCATCTGTGGGGCAGCCGCTGTAGACCATCACTGCTGACCCTGGTCAAGTTTAGAGGATGGTGGAAAAGGAGCAGAATGGTAAAAGAACAGTCTTTTCCCTGGAAGACCTAATATCTTTGGTGAATAGGTGGAGTGTAAGCTTATCTTTTGCCATTTTGTTGTTTCTGAGCTTGGGAAGGAAAGTAAACTTGTGGATTCCCAGCACACATCAAGCTTGGAGGCCTTTTAATCACATCATTTGACAATCACAAAACTCTCTCAAGTCCTTTAAGTATGTTAATGATCCGAGATTTAATCTATATTCTTACCTAGCTTGCACAAACCTATAAATAGGCTCATCTCAGGGTTATTGCTGTTATAAATTAATTATGGAAATGTCAACCAAATCAAGTACATGCCAGCAGAGTAATGGGAGGGCAGCGATCCACTGAGCAGAGGGCGATTCTGAGGATGCCCTCTGTGCAAAGTTCGCATCCTCTGGCCAGGTTCCATCAGCTTCCTGGGAGTTTAACCTTGGAGAAGACACACTGGGTTCATTTCCTCCCGAGTCACGGAGGAAGGCCGGAAAAGTGACTTCCATGACTAGCTCTGTGTCTTCCTCTTCGTAGAACCTGTTGTTTCTTTTCCCTTACTGGAAACTGTAGGCAAATTTGGCAGGCCTGCCTTTTTTCAAATAAGATGACAGATAATCTGGAGCTTATCTATATTGGGCTAATTTTAGCTACACCACTACCCCTCACTGATCCCACTGTTGGCAACTGAAAAATATGGCTGGGAAAGGAAAAGGTGAGTAACTGCTGACTCATTTGAAAGGAACGTTTTCCACAGAGAGGACACAACTGTTCTCATGAAGCCTGGAGCGAGCCTGGAATTGTCCAAAGGTATTGGGAGGTCAAAATAAATTGTGTACTTGGACAGCAATTTCTTTCCACAGGTCAAAACAGCAAGACTTTATCCAAAGCAGCACATCCTAGAGGACTTAGAGGAAACTCAGAAAGACCTGGCATTCTCACTGAAAGAAGCGAGAGGCTACTTCAACTGTAAATTGCTCCCCTTTGGGAGGTGTTCTGGAGTCTCTAGCTTTGAACACAAATTTCAAGTTCTGTGGCTCAGGAAGGGATGTAACACTATACACACCGTAATCACAGTTCACTGAGCGCTGTCAGCACTTTGCTTTGCATTCATATTCAAATATTACAACCAATTTTTGAGCGAGGTATTATCCCACTGATTTTATCAACGAAAAAACAGGCCCTGAGAAGTTAACTAACTTGCCTGAGGTTACAGAGCTTGTTGTAAGCGGGTAAAGTCAGAATTTGAACCCAGGTCTGTTACTAAAGAGATAAGCCCTTAACCATCGTAATACAAATGGATATGCTTTAGTCTGAGTACACTCAGCACAGAGCTTATTAACATACACATACGTTTATGCCATTATAACAAACTACTGGCATGTGATCCCTCTAATTTTCTTCTGTGTGGGACAGATGTCTTTGGACAACTCCTTTCTCATTCTCACACCAAGGTGTTGCCTCTGCTGGAAAGACTCTGTCTCTGGTCTTGTTTATTAGCAGTAAACAATACGGTTAACCTTCCTTAATATATTTAAAAGGTTGGTAGTGAGCAGGGCACAAGGGTAATGAGAGAGAAGCGAGAGGAGAAACTCTGAACCACTGGAACCTATGGTAAGTCTCATGGGAGGCACAAGGAGCTGTCTGAATCCCAGCACTTTGTACTCACTGCCTTGGACAAATCATTTTTCCTCATTCTACAGATAAGAGAACTGAGACTAAGACTGCCTAGCACCATCTACTTTGTAGAGTTGTTATGGGGATGGGTGAAAACATATGTAAATATCCAAGATAGCTAAATAATGAGTCATCATGATCATGATAATCTATACTTATGTTTTCCTGGCCCAGATCCTTTATGGAATTGTATTACTGGTTGCCTTTTTCTTTTTTTTCCCCCCAAAGAAGATCTCGCTCTGTCACCCAGACTGGAGTGCAGTGGTATGATCCTGGCTCACTGCAGCCTTCCCCTCCTGGGCTCTAACAAACTTCCCACCTGAGCCTCTGGTGTAGCTGGGACCGCAGGCATGTACCACCATGCCTGGCTAAACTTTTTGTAGAGACAGGATCTCACTATGTTGCCCAGGCTGGTCTCAAATTCCTGGCCTCAAGTGACCCGCTCACCTTGGCCTCCCAAAGTGCTTGTACTGCAAGTGAAAGCCATAGTACCTGGCCTCGATTAGTAGACTTTTCATGAGGCCTTGTCTTATCCCCACTCAGACTATACATTTCCTGAGGGCAGGATGTCTCATTTACACTGGCTGTGCCCCTTAAAGCACTCAGCACACAAATTTCTTGACCAATAGTGTATTTCTTTTCAGATGGACTTAGTGAATTGTAATTGAGCACCACTCTATGTGAGGCACTGTGGGGAAAATTAACAAAGTTTAGAAGTGATTGAATGCTGTAGGGGAAATAACCAAGTGGAAGATGTGACTCCAGCCATTTAGGTCTTTAAATGGAGCTAGGAGCACTAGGGTGAGAAGCACTCATGAGAAATAAAACTAGTCAACAGTATGAGGGGGAAAGGTAGGAATGTGGAAATGCCCTGATGTAATAGAGAGGGAAGGATCACTTCTGGCTGGGAAAGACTTCACGACAGAAGAAGGACTTGAGATGGACATGAAGGACAGCAAGAACTGGATTCAGTTTCACTCAAAGATCTTTACTAAACCAGTTCCCCTCCTCCTCGGGTGAGAAGTGTTGCATGTTAGGGGTGGGCGAGGTTTGCATTCCTATAAAAAACATCTCAGAATGTGCTGTCTCTGGACACGGGGCAGAGAGAGTGTAGACAGGAGGCCCTCTATACATCAGAATGGCAGATATCCAACAGGTCAAGCCCCTGGGCAGAGATCCAGGAGTTCAAAACCTGCCACATACACGCCTTCGGAAAGAGAACAATGAACAGACAAAAAAGCAGATATAAATGTCACTGCCCTCTAGGGTAACCTGATTCTAGGAAGGTTACAGGTTTTGTTTCAGTGGAGATGAAGACAGGCCCCCCAGATCTCCCCAAAGGAGTATGAGCCAGAACTGAACCGAAGGAAAGGAAAACATACTGTTTCCTGATCAACAGCTTCCATCATAAAGTGCTTTAGGGTCTGTTTCCTGGTCCCTCACAGTGGGTCCTAATTAAATGGGTTTTCCTGTATGAGCTCTTGCATCTCTGGGGATGTCTGTGGCTGACAGGGAATGAAACTAAAGGCTATAAAATCATGATCGTGAACAACAGCTTAAACTAGACTCAACGGCTTAAACTAGACTGCCCACCCTGGACGGCGCTTTCCCTAAATAAGATGAATAAATGAGGTAAATAGAAAGGAATTTTATATGCCTCCATGGGCGGTTATACTTATACTTTCCTTATTTCAAGAGGTAAGAAGGCTATACTCTGAAGACTTTCAAGAGCCAAGCTTTGAGCAGACGTATCATGAGCTCTGAACACTAAGCAGGATGTTTTAGGGAGCAATGAGGACCAGGACTGTTGTCAAAGAGAAAAGGAACTGGGCGAGTCTGGAGTCGGCCTCTGGAGCTGACTGAGGGCCTCCCAGAAGGCTGGGCTTACTAAGTGCTGCAAGGATACAGGCGCAGAGGGCAGGTGGGGACAGCCGCCCTCGGGGGCACCACAATGAAAGCGAGTAAACTTTATCTTGTGAGTCGGATTACCTCATTACATGTTGCCCTCTGTGAGAATTCTTTGGCCCACAGCCTTTATAGCAGTCTTATTTAAATGCTCCGACCTGTTCTCTAGTGCACTATTTGTAATTAAAGGAGCTTTTGATGCCAGAGGGCATCGGGGGTTGGAATATCCCCTGAAGCCACTTTGGTCTGTGGTAGATGATTCCTGAGGGATAGCTGAGGCCAAGGTGAGTCTACGGGCAAAAGAGTTGGGGCTGCGAAGTTTAGCAGATTTTTAACACATGGGAAGTCTCTCTCCTCTGCCATGCTTGAAGAAGCTGGGATGATTTTATCTGGGGAACTAGCAGATTTCCTTGAAATGTATGATCTGGTAACACAGAACCTTCACCATTGGGAGGCATGACTGTGCCTAACACCTTAGACCCCGGACACATGATGGGATGGAACCGGGCATGCCCCAGCATGTTTGATGCTCTCACTTCTGTTAAGAGGAGATCCTACCTTAAAAAGCATCATCTCGGCGGCTTTCATCCAAAGTGAAACAAAAAACAAAAGACAAAACCAACAAAAAAGCCCCCCCACCGCCCGTCACACAAAACCAAACATTTCTGGCACAGAGCACTCTCCTGACTCCAGTGAGGAAGGGGTGAGCCTGCGACGTCTGTGTGGCCCTGTGCTTACGGAGGGCATTTAGGAACCAAGCTGCCCCCACAAGATATGAGAGGCCTGGACATATTCTTAGGCAAGTCAGATTCATGCCATTTCATTAAAATCAAAACAAAATATCACCTCATCATGATGTTCTTGGTTTTGCGCTCTTAAAACCAGATTCATGGCTGAACTCAGTACACAGACCAACTTACGGGGTCCACAGAAACTGATAAAACTAGTATTTCGTAGTGACCTGGTGAGGAATGGCTGCCTATAAACAGAGGAGGGATTTGCTAACTATGCAGCTTTGTTGCCAGGCCATTATGGCTTATTTAAAACAGGCAAACGTTTATTCTGGTTACATGATGAAATTCATAAAACTTTTGAACATGTTATGCTGGCCTTATAAAATTGGAATGTATGTGTACAGTATATTTTAGAGGCGTTCAAATATTAAGCATTTCACACAAGCTGTGAAAAATGCTTGGCTCCCCTCCCCCGTCCTTCCCGTCTTCCCTATTCCAGCATCAAATGTTATTCAGGGATAATGAAAAACAGAGAAGTCTATGCCTGAATAACTAGGTTGTCTAACTGCATTACGGGAAAATGAAAGATCAGACTGTGATTGGAAAGAGCCAGCTTAACAGCTACAGAGCCTCAGGAAGGACATACATCTTGTAACCAACGAAGTTCCCTGCTGTAGCCCCCTTGATACCTGATTCAGTGCCATAGCTCTGGTGACGGAAATTTAATTTCTCTCCACTGAGCTCCACAAGGATGGCATTCAGCTGGATGGTTAAACCTAACGTGAAACAAGGGTCTGAGGCCCTTTCTGTGACGTCTGATCCAATCAGAGATGACAGAGTGGTAAGAACAGGAGCTGGCCAAATCTCAGAACTAATGTTTTTCTGCAAATACGCCTGTTTCCACTTACAGATCTATTGCCCTAAAAATGCAGACCAGTGTGTTAAAATATTGATTATGAATTGTGAATCTCCTAGATCATTTTAAACAAAGCTTACCTCATTGTAGTTCCAGCATTCTCACCCCCATTAGCAAATATATTTTTAATGGCTGGTAATTATTTTAAAATATATTTTAGTACACTTACATGCAAATATAATGTACATAAATCAGTTACAATGTAAACAGTCTAATTCTCCATGTTCACCCCTTTACCCAGCAACTGGTAGAGCTCTTGGCTTGAGAAAGCTCATTAGAGAATGCTCTTTCATGTTCTGAGATTGTAGTTCTGATACTGAAAAAAAAAAAAAAAACCCACCCCACAACAGAAACCCCCAAACCCAAACAAGAAACAAAACAGCTTGCCTGCTGATATATAAATTAGACATGAGTAGGAATTCTGATTTGGGCTTCTCTCATATGAATCACAACTTGGTCCATCAGTCCATTCTCAGGAATGGGAGTACCATGGGATATGGCGCATTATGTAAAAGCTATGCCAAAGGACTCCAGGACTACCCAAGGGTGCAGAGTAGCACGGTAACACTTTCATTTTATTCTCTACAGTTTTAAGTGTAATGGGAACCATTCTGAATGGCCAATATCCCAAGCATGTGGAAGGAGGGGGCTGCTATTTTCATTTTTCTAGAGCCCAGACCACTGTGTGTTGGCCCACTTGAATTATTGAATGGGTGCTTTTTTAAGGGCCAGGGCAGACAGCCATAACTGACCTCTCTGCCCTCATCTCCCAGTGCTCTGGCTCTTCCCTACTCCACTCCAGCCCCATCAGTCTGCTGGCGGTTCCTCACACACACTACCATGGACACTGCTACCTCACGAATCCCTGTGCACGCTGCCTGCAACGCTGTCCCTCCCCACCCGCCGACCCCACCACACGCACACCCACCAGATCCACATCTCACCTCCTTCGGCTCTTCGCTTACACGTCACCTTCTCAGCAAGGCCTTCCGTGCATCCCTCCCCACTCTATTTCCCTCCATGCTATTTTTCTCTCTATAGCACATCATCTGACACACCAATTAGTCTACATATTTAAATGTTTTTGTCTATCTTTCCCTACTAGTAGCTCTAGGAAGGCGGAGGAGAGATACTCACATCCCCAGTACCTATAACAGTGGCTAACATAGGGTAGGCACACAAAAAATGTTTGTTAAAAAATACATTGACATCAGGGAGGCCGATACAATGGCTTTGAGGTGCTTGAAAAGAAAACTGCAAATTATCTTAGGTATCTGAGTCTTCATTTATGAAAGAAGGACACACCTGCTTTTTAAATGTTTTCAACATCCTCCGAAAAGAAAACCAAGTCCTTAATTTGATTCGAGCCATACTTCCCCCTCCTCCCTCTCCCTTATTCTACCCCTAGCCAACTCTGGATGCCTTTTTTTTCCCTTTTCTTTCTAAAGATCGGTATTCAGAAAGTCATGAGAAACCTGCATGAAAGAATGGCCATGTTTTGTTGATTATAGCCATAAACTCTAGAAACAGTATATCCAACAAGGGACTTACTCAAATACCAATTGAATTGGAACCTCTTTCTTCAAGACTCCTTCTTTCAACAGCCTTTGTGCAGTGAAATAGACATATCCAGTGGGCTGCTGGGTTAATTACAGCTCTGCATAACTCTAACTGTCCCAGGGGGAAGAGCCCGGCTCGCTTGGCCTGTTTAAAGGTGTCACTTGCTTGACTTCCTTCTTGATCTCCTTATATTATTTCCAGCCTGCCCTTCCTTCTCCGGGAATGATTCCCTGTAAAGATATCCAGGAAGTTCACAGGCTGAAACACACTGCTGGGGGTCAGATCCCCACGGCTTGACACACACTACTAGATAATGCCCTTTGTTGCGGGTTTGGCTGGAGGGCAAAAGAAAGGGGAGTAAGGGGAGAACCAGTTCAGATGCTGCTCTTCCCTGTGGGGTTACAGACCATCTCTACAACCACAGGCTTCTATTTCTCTGCCTTCTTTCTCCTCCTGATTCTCTCCCCGCCTCCACCCTCTGTCCTTTAACAGACTGCATTGTGTCTGCTTGCTGACTTAAGTCTCTACATAACTGCACCCAAAGCTTATCCAGCCTCAGTTTACATTCTGAGCCAGATGCTGTGTGGACCCAGTCCATGTTTAGACAGTGTTGACTCTAGGAAGCATATTTTATATATGGAAAAGAAGTCAGTCACAGTACTAACTGCTGTGGCCAAATTTAATCTCCTCTCTCTACTGAGCAGACTTCCAAACATCTGCATCCAGGGGTCACCTTGACCATGAGGCTTTCTTTACCTTAAACATCCTTATTTCCATCTGCCACATCCCTGGATTTTGAGTTTTCACAGAGGGGTGGAAGGTCAGATACTAGAAGTGGTTCTCTGATCTTCCTTTCTCTGTTGGGTGGGGCTGCCCGTGGCCAGCTGAATAAGGCGCTGAGGTCATCCAGGAAGCTTTGTCAGCCACTCGGTTCTTATCATAAAAGACTTCAGAGATTGGGCAGGGGAGGGGGGGCTAAAAACCATTCCCTACTGGCCACTGTAAATACCAAATATCCTTTAAAACTACCAGTTTTTCCCTCAGGAAAATAACACTGTTGCTAATATTAGGGTGAATCTTTACTAAAATTTCTAGATCATTCTTGCATTGACACCATTGCTAAGCCATGTGTCTCATGCTGTCCTTGAAGGGCCAGCCCATCATACTATGCTATGCTCATGTCCAGACTGAGTCTCTAAAACCACGAACGTGGCTGGGTGTGGTGGCTCATGCCTGTAATCCCAGCACTTCGGGAGGCTCGGGAAGGAGGATCACATGATGTTAGGAGTTTGAGACCAGCCGGGCCAACCTGGTGAAACCCTGTCTCTACTGAAAATGCAAAAATTAGCCCAGTGTGGTGGGGGGCACCTGTAATCCCAGCTCCTAGGGAGGTGGAGGCAGTAGAATCGCTTGAACCCAGGAGGCAGAGGTTGCAGTGAGCCGAGATTGTGCTACTGCACTCCAGACTGAGCAACAGAACAAGACTCTGTCTCAATTAAAAAACCAAAACAGCACTTTGGAAGGCCGAGGCAGGCGGATCACCTGAGGTCAGGAGTTCAAGACCAGCCTGGCCAACATGGTAAAATCCTGTCTCTACTAAAAATACAAAAAATGACCCAGGTGTGGTGGCGGACACCTGTAATCCAGCTACTTGGAAGGCTGAGGCAGGAGAACCGCTTGAACTGGAGAAGCAGAGGTTGCACTGAGCTGAGATCGGGCCACTGCACTCCATCCTGGGCAACAAGAGCTAAACTCCGTCTCAACAAACAAACAAACAAACAAACAAAAACAAACCATGAACCAGGGCTTATCAATTATATGGCAAAAAGCCTTCCACTGTCTTCCCTCTCCCTCAGGACATCTGAAATCCCCACCGTAGCCTGCAAGGATGAGTCGTGCGCTGGCTCGCAGCTTCCCTCAACCTCATCGCCTCTCACGCTTGCTCTCACTGGTAACCAGCTCCTCAGGCTTTCTAGACATACTAAACGTGTTCCAGCCTCCAGGCGTCTCTGCTCTTGCTGTCCCCTCTACCAGGTATAGTTTTCCCCCACATTTGTGGGTATCTACTGGCTTCTCTCTCTTTTTTTTTTTTCTGAGACAGAGTCTCACTCTGTCACCCAGGCTGGAGTGCAGTGGCACAATCTCTGCTCACTGCAACCTCCGCCTCCTGGGTTCAGGCGATTCTTCTGCCTCAGCCTCTAGAGTAGCTGGAACTATAGGCACACACCACCATGCCTGGCTAATTTTTTTGTATTTTTAGTAGAAAAGGGGTTTCACCATCTTGACCAGGCTGGACTCAAACTCCTTACCTTGTGATCCCCCCGCCTCAGCCTCCCAAAGTGCTGGGATGAGCCACAGTGCCCTGCCCATGCTTCTCTTTATTTGGGTCTCTGTTAAAAACGCCCCTCCTTAGAGAAGAGAAGCTGCCCCTGATCACTGTATCATAAATAGCACCCCCCTCCCACTTTTCTCTTTACCTCCTTAGCCTTTAAATTTTTCCTTCATAGTCTTTACCATCATCTGACATTGGATGCACACACCACACACATCTGTTCACTGTTCACCGTCCATACTAGGAGAATCAACCCAGAAGTAGCTGCTCTGTGAAGGGTGTATGACTGGCATGTAACAGACGCTCCAATACTTCTTGACTGTATGAATGAGTTTTCTTTTTTAAATTCTGATGTGACCATCTGAAGCTATCTGTTTTCCTCACAACTTTCTGCCTTCTGCAAATCTGGTTCAGAATTATTATCCAACTACTGACGATTATTTTGTGTCGGGCAGAGTCCCCTGACGTAACTGTAAAGCGGCCATCTACTTGGTCAGTTCAACAAATTCACCAATTTGCTGCAGCCCCTCCACAGTTTCCCACCCAATCCACAACGGCTTCATGAAAGACCTTGTCGAAGCCCTTGAGAAGAGAGAGTGAGACTGCCCTTTCCATTTTCGGTGTCTGCCAAGTTAGCTTGTTAAAAGAAGGCCTGGCACTAAGCCCCAGTGACAAGTCTTAGTGACCTGATTTAATTCTTGCTTCCTCTTCGCCGGCCTGCTCCATGCTGACCGGGTCTAGGATCCTGCGGAGCACCTCAGGCTCACTGACTTGTGGCTACAAAACACTCCTTCCTCTTCAGAAAGTTCAGAGTGTATTTGCTCCCCTCTAGTCTCCCGGGCTCTGTCCTGCGGTCCCACCTTTCTCCAACGTCTCTGACAGGGAGGGGTCAATGATGTCATTTATAAGATCTCTCAGTGTGTGAGAGGTAACTTGTCCAGGTTAGGAAAACTTGAGCTCGTGTAAATCTTCAAGGCAATCTCTTTATTGATCTTGGATCTAAAGACCCTTTAAGCCAAGAAAATTCTATCCTTTTTCTTCTAAAGATCATTTTCTGGACAGGGATGCAGAGCAGGAGGTGAATCTCTCTGCTTTCTCTGGGTCATCCATCAACACCATACCTTCCACCCAAGGACAAAGCCTCCTTCTTTTCTTAATCTGGAGAACAACATAAAAAACAAAAACTAAAACAAAATTACACTGAAAACCTTTCTTATCCTTGGGATCTCTGTGAGCTTCAGTTAACGCGAACACAATGCTCCTAGTCACGTGTTTTCCTTCCAATCACCCTCACTGGCTGCCACATATAAGCCCCATCTCTCCCCTTCACCAGGGCGAAGTGTTGCGTCAAAATAACAACTCCGGCCAGGCGCGGTGGCTCACGCCTATAATCCCAGCACTTTGGGAGGCCGAGGCAGGTGGATCATGAGGTCAGGAGATTGAGACCATCCTGCTCAACATGGTGAAACCCCAACTCTACTAAAAATACAAAAATCAGCTGGGCATGGTGGTGCGCACCTGTAGTCCCAGCTACTTGGGAGGCTGAGGCAGGAGAATTGCTTGAACCCAGGAGGCGGAGGTTGCGGTGAGCCGAGATTGTGCCTTTGCACTCCAGCCTGGGTAACAAGAGTGAAACTCCATCTCAAAAAAAAAAAAAAACAACAACTCCAAGCTGCTGGAGTCGCTTGACGCTCCCCTTCAGCCTCCAGCCCCAGAATCTTCTTGTCTTCTCTGGAACATGTCAGATAAGGCTTCAACTCTGTATCTGAAGGTGGAGTGATTACTTTCTCCCACTGACATTTCACCAAGCAATTCCTTTTTGAAAAGGAGCAGGACCTTTAGACCTTGCTTCCTCCAACCTCTAGGAGAGGAAATGCCCAACGCATATCAAGAATCTATCAGAAGTGCTGGCCAGATGCCAGTGCTGCTCACCTGCTTGGTATTGTGATACTTTGTTAATTTACTTACTCTTACCAGGGCTTACTTTCCTCACACATAAAATGGGGATAATGAGAGCAACCACCCTGTTAGGTTGTATAAGAATTAAGGGAAATAATTTAAGAAACTTCCCCCAAAAAACCAAAGTCAGTAAATACACTTTTGACACAAGAAGTATTCAATGAATACTAACAGTTAAATTTTTGTTATGGCTCCAATATGGCATCTGTTTTTCTCCCAACTGATCCCCACCTAGACTCTCTACTTTCTCTGCCTATTGGGTCAGATTTTGATCCCAGGTCTCATCCCATCAAGTTTCAGTCCTACTCAATGAAGTTATTTACTTGGCCAGAGGTAGACAGAAGTTTTCTGGAGTCTGAAGCTTAAACACTTGTGGAAGGTGCTTTTTAAGAAAATGAATACAAAGTTATGAATATAAAATTATGTATGAGGCCTTGGATGAGATCCCAGCAAGTGAAGGGCCTTGAGGCTTGCAGCCATTAGCTTGGGTGAATCCACCTCTGTTTACACCCTTTTTATGCCTGGTGCAGTAGAAAGATCAAAGGCTGTGTGGAAGTCAGACGTTTATCTCAATCACTTTGGAGTCTCTATTTCCTTGTTTGTAAAATGAAGCTAATAATGTCTCATTTAGTTCCCACAACCAACCTAGGAAGTAGATAATTGTTTTAAATTCTCTTCCATCACTTGCCAAATCTTGCCTATTTATTTGATCTCCAAGATGAATTTAGTTCCTTTTCTTCTCTCAGCCCCACACTGCCGACTCTCAGTCACCATCCTCTCTCACCTGGGTAACAGTCTCTCCTCACTGCTGATCTTCACTCTGTCCTCCCTCAATCCGTCCTTCACACAGCTGCCAGAGTCATCGTTTAAATGACAAATCTGATCATGTCTGTCCTTGCTTTAAATGCTCCATCGACTCCCAATCGATCTTTTCAAGACTAACTGTACACGCGTGCACCGTCATGCTACCTAATGTTTTTGTCTCACGCTAATTTTTAAAATCAATACATTGTATTTAACAGGTATTTTGAGATTCTTACAACTGTGACCAGATATTATTCACTTATTTATATGTGCATGGAATAGCTATAGAGTTGATCATGTATTTGTCCACAAAGAAAACCTTAATCACTGCAGGAAAGTGGAGACTGTAAAGGTTGTATTTCACCTTACATTTTAAGGAAAGGGAACATGCCCATTTTGTTTGTTGCCGCACCACTACCCAGGTAGACTACGAGCAGGTTTTGGCAAATATATGGCAAAGGAAAGAAAAACGAACGCATGAATAACAGACCTCACTAGCTAAGCTGCTTTTCACATAGAAGCCGGGCGTGATGGATCACGCCTGTAATCCCAGCATTTTGGGAGGCTGAGGTGGGCGGATCACGAGGTCAAGAGATCGAGACCATCCTGGCCTACATGGTGAAATCCCGTCTCTACTAAAAAATACAAAAATTAGCTGGGTGTGGTGGTGCGCACCTGTAGTCCCAGCTACTAGGGAGGCTGAGGCAGGAGAATTGCTTGAACCCGGGAGGCGGAGATTGCAGTGAGCCGAGATTGCGCCACTGTACTCCAGCCTGGTGCCTGGTGACAGAGCAAGACTCTATCTCAACAAAAAAAAAGAAGATACTGAAATTCACTATGACAATGTTGTCAGTATTCTTAGATTGGGAGGCAAGGATATCATTACTACATAATTTTTATTTCATATTAATCGTTAGGTACCAAAAACATCCTCCTTCCCATGACATAACAATTTCTTCCACATCAGCTTGTTTCATTGTTTATCAAGAAGTGCTTCCTCTTCTTCAACATGAAGACGTCTTGTTTGGGTGGGTATCCCTCTGGGCTACCTAGTTTTCCTAGTTGTACAAGATATGTTCCCTTGCTGGTTAAGAGTCTTGACACTCGTGTCATTTTAAAATCACTAACCACACAGAGTCAGAGCCAGCTATCTCTCTTCTCTCCACTGTGTTCCAAGTCAAGATGACATGGTGAAAACGCCACTATTACCACCTATCTGCCTCTACCTACCTCCCGTCCAAGACTTTCCGTCCTAACTGTGCTTCCCTCACCTCTGCTCCAGGCTCCACAGTCGCTGTCCCTCCCTCCACCCTGTGTCCCGCAGCAGGCAGCCTTGCTGGAACCCCTCCTGCCCACTTGTATGGAGGTACGCAGACAGCTGTGGCTTGCCTCCTAGAGCAGAAACAGCATGGTTACTCAGGCCCCCCTCAGCTTTGCGCTGCTAGAGAAAGGAACACGTGTTGTATGTCTAGGGAGACTAGGCTGCCCACAGGGACACCCACCCAATCGGGAGTCTTTGTGGTCATCCTGATCACCTCCCTGGTTTACTGCAGCAGCCCATAGACATGCATGGAATATGAGGCAGAGTATCCTCTAATCCCCGACTGTCTATTTCATTGTCAGAGCTTACTCCACTGGCAATAACCTGTGCCAATTCCCACTGATTATCATCAGCCTGATGACTTCAAGCCGTCAGGTTGTAAGCCACCTTAGAAGTAAAGAAGAAAATATCCAAGGACTTTACATGTCCTCACATTTCTCCAGCTTCTGGCCAATGTGAAGGAATCTAACATACCCTGTTGCCTGTCCCAAACTACGTGCAGCGGAAGCCTGATTTTTCGCTGGGTCATGAGATATTCTGTCTCCTATGGAGAGGTTTCAGGCAGTTGTGGGCAGCCTGAAGAGACATGGTTGGGATACTCCTTCCTGACTCCTCCAAATCACGTCACTCTAAATGTCACAGAGCCGAGTGGCTCCTCCAACCTGCTTTCTCTTTGGTAAGGGGAGGCAGAAGAAAACTTGCTGAGGCCAAGTCCTTCCGGGGCTTTTCCTCTTAAAGTTCCAGGACCAAATTGAGGTGACGGCAGAGGGTTGAGCAAAGCTTCATTCAACCTCTAAAAGTCAGTAGAAGTAGGCTGGCTGGTATACTTTCTCGATTTTTCTCTTCTCTCTCCTTGCCTCTCTAAAAATGGGAAGCAGGAGGAGCTAAGAATGCCATAAATGAGAAGAAAGATGCCAGATGGAGGGAGGCAGAGGAGGTAAGAGAGATAATGATGAGGGCACAATGCCCAAGTGCAGAAATAGAGGAATGGGACTTTCTCTCCAAAGTGAAACAACCCATAAACAATAAAGCAATCCCAGAATAACCGACATGAAAATTTCTCATCCTGGAATCCAAACCCTGAAAGTACATTAACCTAGACCTACTCACAAACTCACCGACCTCATATTCCAGTTAACCAGAAACACATTCCTTTTCCACAAAACTGTGCTGATTACCATCGCAACTACCTGGAGCATCTTTCTCTGGCACCTTCCAAAATAAACTCATCCCTTAACCCCTAATCGATGCCAGCTCTCTTGGGACAACTCTGGCTCTTACAATATTAGATAATGAATGCAACCCTCTAGAAGACTAACTGTACTAGCTGTGAGACCCTAGGCAACCTACCTAAATGTTCTGGGCCTCAGTGACCTTATTTATCAATAGGATGATAAAAATGGTACCTGCTTTATTGTGCTGTTGCAGAGATGAAAGATCTTGGTTTATGTGACATGCTTAAAAGTATCTGGCATATAGTGAGTGCTCAACAAATGCCATGGTTTATCACACATTCTTGCACTTGAGTGTATGTTGCTCTGCGTGACTTAGGGATGGATTCACAACTGCCTCCTCTGTTTTCTCATGTGGACTAGGGGCTCGTAGAGAACAGCTGTTATGCCTAAAACCTATTTGAGGTACTCCAAAGCTGTGCACATAATAGAGATTGAAAGAGTTCCAGAAGAGCAATATCACTGAACATCTACCATGTGTCAGGCAATGCAATAGATGGTGAAGAGACAAGAACAACGCTCTGCGGAGCTTACGTCAGGGTCACAGGGAGTGTAGGAGGAGGCAAACATTTTCTAGATTAATAGGCCCCTCTTTCCTGTGCCTGCTCCCACATTCTTTGGGAAGAGGCTGGTGGCATGCTTGCATGTGTACTGAGCACTGCTACAGATTTGTTGAACATTGTGTTTTGATTAAAAATTAATAGCTGCGTTTGACCCACATGGATTAATTTCACTTTCTCTAAGTATCCCCTTAATTGACAAACTACCATTAGGTGAAAGAACCAATTAAACAGAGCAAACTACTCCCTCCGCCAGTCTTTGTCCTCCTTCTTCCCTCTCCATGGTGTCCTGCCTGAATGTTTTAATAGACTATTTCCATACTAGCACAACGAGATTAATTACTCAGCACACACACAAGAACAAAGGTGGGAGGTGTGCTCCATGTGGTGCAAGGCTGTGCTCAGTCTACCAAAGAGCAAGTGGGTGAAGACTTGGGGAAGGGAAGAAAGACCAGAGATCCACTTCCATGACCTCCAAAGATTGACAAGTGCGGTTCTTGTCAATTAATTGGCACTCCCAAGCTTATCAGCCATCAGAGGCTGCTCAATGTGCTGATTTATCACAGTTTGGCAAAACTCCTTGATAAACTCTCTGGAATGTGCTGGCAAGGTTATTCCAATAACAAGTTGGACAAAGGCCACTTCTTGTGCACTGCAACAAGTACTCCAATGTCCTACCAAGGGGGCATGAGACTCCCTCTCATGCTAAAGTCAGAATGTTAAATGCGAAGACGATGCTTAACTGGGTCTTAAGAACAGAAAAATACAGCTGGGCCCTCAAGCACTAAAGAAGGCTTTCTGCTAGGGTTTTCTACAGGTTTCTAGATTTTACTATTTGAGTGTCTCTGTGCTCCTTTTTAAGTCTCTGCCAAAGTGAGGGAACAGGAACACTGTACCTTTATTGTGGCTGAAGAACTTCAAGAAACTTCTATTAGAGATGAGTCCAAAACAACTCACTGCCTTAAAACAGGAGATGTGTAGACCTAAACCCACCTTCCATCTGGAGACTCACAGACCTACGGCTTTCGAATGAAAGTATCTGAAACCAACCAAACGTTTGCCATTCAAAATGTAGGTGCAGGTAGTTGGAGAACCAAATGAGTAGTCATTGGCTTTGTTCTTCCCAGCAGACTTTTTCCTTTAGCGGCAAGACCCAATGGTGACTAGTAGATCTACCTAGATTAGTGATCATGTCATGGCTGTAGATTATCATAACCATAAAATGTAGAGAGAAGCACAGGAAATGGCATTTTTAAAAAAAATTGGAAGGGCGCTTAGAAATTATTTACTTGGCTAGTTTCTTTTCCAACATTTTATTAAGAAAATTTTCAAACCTATAGAAAAGTAGAATTTTAGAGTGAACGCCCATATACTCACCACTGACCTTAACACTGTACCGCACTTGCTTTATCATGTGTCTCCCCATCTAGCCAGCCTGTTAAGTATCTATCGGTCCATCTTTTTAATTGCTTTTTGAAAAAAAGAAAAACCCCAATCAACCCCATCTGCTTTATTTTATTATTTTTATTTTGTTTTTGTTTTTTTTTTGAGACAGAGTCTCGCTCTATCACCCAGGCTGGAGTGCAGTGATTTGATCTCTGCTCACTGCAACCCTCTACCTCCCAGGTTCAAGCAATTCTCCTGCCTCAGCCTCTTGAGTAGCTGAGACTACAGGGGCATGCCATAACACCAGGCTAATTTTTGTATTTTCAGTAGAGATGGGGTTTCACCATGTTGGCCAGGCTGGTCTCAAACTCCTGACCCCAAGTGATCTGCCTGCCTCTGCCTTCCAAAGTGCTGAGATGACAGGTGTGAGCCAGCACGTACAGCCCTTTTCTGCTTTAAAAAGCTATTTAAAAAACACTTCCTCAAATCAACTCTTTTGAGAAAGGCCAATGAAACACATAAAAAGCAAGCTACTTACTCTGGTTGATGCAGAGTCAGAGTTTGGCCCCTGATATCCTGACAACCCACACCCACCTCCACCTGCCCCCAGGTGCTAAAGAGGACCCTGAGAAATGACAGGCAACTCCTCACCTGGCAAACAGACCCTTTCTGCCAGGGAGGGTGTGATTCTATCCTACCACATCCTTGTTATGTGTCCTAAGGTAACTTATCTCATTACCTTTCAGTTTTCTTAGTTGGAAAGAGGAGATGATAATTACACAAAACAATTCAAAACTAGCAGCGATTTCCTGGCACACAGTTAGTAAATACTCTCTCAATGTTAGCTGTTACTATGATCATTACTAGTATTAACAACATTATCATTACCACCACATGCCTCAGAGCGAATGCAGCTTCAAAGCGGATGCGCAGGTAAGAGGAAAATGGTGGGAAGCCTGGGTGGGAACGCAAGGATCCCACTGCTGAGCCCATAATCAGTCTTTGGTAACTGAGCCAAGTTCACAGTGGTACATAATTGAGAAAAATCTCTGTGTCCTCCCTCTCTCAAAGGGATGGTTTAAAGATTAAGTGGGAGGGTAAGTACAAACATTCAGGCAGCTAAATTTCTGCAGCAATTGGAAGCATTCCTATTGACATTATTAAATATGTTGTTCCACATTTGATAGCCATGATGCCACTTGAAAATAAGACTTCCTTTTTTCTGCCTGTAAGCTAGCTACACAAGTTGTTCAGGGTGACTTTCCCAACACTCTTATTGCTGCCATCATCTTCCCCTAAAGAAAAATCTCATCATCCTGTTTCTCCATGAAACCAAACTAAACCAAAGCTCCAACTAACCCAGGAGTTTTTCAAGGTTCTTTATGACCTGACACCCAAATGCCTTCCTAGACCTATCTGTCACCTCTTACCTTCTTCCCTTGCAGGGCTCACACCTGCCAGGTCTCCCAATCCCCCAGTTCTTCTGGGGTGTACCATCCCATTCCACGTGTCTGTGATTTTGTAGAGCCGAGAACGCAGGACTGACTGGACACCAGCTAGGCACCATGCAGGCATTTTTACGAGCTTAAGCATTCTAAAGGGGTGTGAACTCTTCCAGTGATACCTTACAGAACAGGAAATGCAGACAGAGTCAGTGGAAGTAAATTAAGCCAGGCCTCAGGCTGATAACTGCCAAAGGCCGGATTCTCACAACTGGAAGCCCAAGATGACCCCTCTTTAAGACCAGGCTGGGCTGGGCGTGGTGGCTCACGCCTGCAATCCCAGCACTTTGGGAGGCTGAGGCAGGTGGACTACTTGAGGCCAGGAGTTCGAGACCAGCCTAGCCAACATGGCGAAACCCCGTTTCTACTAAAAACACAAAAATTAGCCGGGCCTGATGGTGCATGCCTGTAATCCCAGCTACTCGGGACGCTGAGGCAGGACAATCACTTGAACCTGGGAGGCGGAGGTTGTAGTGAGCCGAGATCGCACCACTGCACTCCAGCCTGAGCGGCACCAGCGAAACTCTGTCACAAAAACAAAACAAAAAGACCAGGCTATCCTCACTGCGGTTGCCTGCCTCCTTCTCTGGCTAGGGACCTCTCAGGACACGGTCCTGCTGCCACCGCTTCCGGGAAGCCCTCCTCACCTTTCCAATCCCTCCTTTGACCTCCTGCGGCACTTCCCAGGGACTTCAGGGGAATCAGAAGATGCAGCAACAGGACAAAGTGTGCAGCGTTCAGCGCTGGGCGGCCCTGCTTGGAATCTCGGTTTTAAACTTCGCTAGTCAGGGAGGAGTCCTCTCTTCCATACAGTGTGGAAAGTGATGCCTTCACCTCAGGCGGCTGTGAGAGCGACTGAATGAAGTAACGTCTATAGGGTGCCTGGTCCACGGGGCCTGCGTGTTCAGTGTCAGGTCCTCCAGCCTTCTGTAGAGTTTTTATGTTCCTGTTGTAAAGACGGGACTTATAGTCATGAGGGCACACTGAGGGCTGGGGCTGGCTTTGTCACGAGGACCGTGAGACCCTCTGCCACACAGTCTGGCTCTGTTGTCCTTGGCTTACCCCAAAGGAGTCTTGCGGAACCTACAGCGTGGCTCATCCACTACACACCCCAAGGAAGCTCCCAGGTCCACATTGCAATCCCTGGCCCATCCCCTTTGAGCTGCAAAAGATCCTGAGGTGCTGCTCTCATTACTTCAATTTTGCAGGTAATTAAGCCCCGGTGAGTGGGCTGTGTATTTTGTAAAACACACAGTGCCTCGTCTCAGTTTAGAGTTAGCTTACACTCTGAGATGGTTTCTCAGAAGTAACAGAGTAACGGCTGGTAAGAATTGTCTTCTCTGGACACAGCCAGCCTGGAGTTTTAAAAGAGCTGGGGCTCACACTGGCCCTGGACTACGACAGCTTAGCTATCGGACTGCCGACTTGGCCTTGAAGTGTATGACAGTTCACTGATGGGCTAAGAACTCTGCAGAGAAACACACTCAGTTTACACCCAGAGTTGAAGGTACCACTTTTGGAAACCGAACACATTTATCCTGGACGCTTGTTCCAGAGTCTTCCTAATCAAGAACAACGTTGTGCCTCAATTTCAAGAATGGTCAGCAAACATCATTTTCCCACACTAAATGCTATGCAGAAAGAAATCCATTCCCGCAGAATTCAGTGAGACAAAGAAGAAAAAAGCCACATGACGAACGACCCAAAGGAAAACACGGGTTTTTATAATCCAAGTTAACAAATAAGGCTAGGAATATGGCATCTGTCCTTCCACACTTTTTGGTTTAAATGGAACTCAGTCTCAGTTCTCCTTTCCCTGGGAAACCACACAACCACAGCTAATCATGAAGAGAGTCCCGAGCCATCCTACATGTGGACTGTCTGCATTCTGGCTGTTTCTGAGGAGGCCCGTGTCGGGAGTAGCTGCAGGGAGGGACAGGCAGCTGCACTGCCCATGGGCCTGAGGTCTCGCAAGTGTCTCCTGAGTGGAGGGAGCAGCTTGGTGCTATTCCCCTCACTGGTCCGTGCTGCAGTCGGGTACACAGCACAACTGTCAAGAAGCTCCACAACAAACTCTGGGTGACACAGTCTAGCAAGAAAACACAAGCTCCCACCAGACGAGGAAATGGCTGTTCTGTGTTTGGGTTTATTCCTAAGGGATGGTACCCGAGGAGAAATTCCTGAAAAAATTCCCCACCAACTGCCTGGAAGCATCAACAAAGGGAGAAGCAGGTGGAAGCCTCCCCCTCCCTCCACCCTAAAAACAACTACTTCCTGTTTAAGGATCAAAAAAAGAGAGGAGCAATTCACCTACTAACAAAGCCCGGCCACTTGGCAGCCATCCAAGGATCTAAAGAGAAACCTTGAATTTTGAAAACAATAGACAAGAGAGTCCGCTTTAGAAAAGATTTCATCTATCAGCTAACAAGAGGCTGGGTCATGACGTAGGGTATTCTTTATACTTGAGAGACCATGCTAAAAATCTCAGAAACCACCAGGAGGGCCGGGCTGGGGGAGGCTGGCGAGATGCTCTTAGCATGTAATAGAGGTTGCTGTTTCAAGGAGGCTTATCATTTCTTCTGACATCCTGACAGAAATGTGTAATATAGAAGTTTAGCAATGTGGGCAGGTTAAATTATACGAGGCAGAGGAAATCATTTCGCTGTGAATTGGAGCGTTGCTGTGGGCCACTCCAGGCTGAGCTGGCTGGCAGCCTGGGCCCCCTCCGCTCCTGGGCCCCCTCCACTCCTTCTAGAAGGAGGGACAGCCTGAGGCAGGTGCGGTCTGGAAGAATGTAGGGCTCAAGGGCTCATGTTTACTAAGTTACACCCTTGAAAGGGAATTTGGCTGTTGTGGGGCTTTGTGTTCAGCCTTTTCTAGGCTCTCTCACTCTCTTGGAAATGGGAGGCTTGTGGCCTGAGGGCCCTTAGACACCAAGAGGAGGACGCACACACGTCCCGCGGGTGTTCCAGCAAAGCCTGCTGTTCACCACTTCTCTACACCCAGGAAGTAACAAAAAAGCACTCTTCAACAAAACGGCTCAGAACATTCTGAAGGGCCTTTTAATCATCAGAGAAAGATGAAATTCCACTCAGTAAAATTTGAGTTAAGCCTATTTAACTGCGGCCTGAGTCTTTTAAGCCAGGCATCTGCGGCTCTGTATGGGACACATCCCTATGGAGCAGGCGGGCTCATGACCCCACTGTGGTGGATCCCACTGCCCTCGCCGCCCCCCACCTCATCCAATACAGTCCATCTACACGGCAGAAAAAAACTACCTATCAAGGCATCTTTCCTCACCAGGACAAAAAATACTTGTCTTTCCACTGTACTTCTTTAGTTTTACTGGTTGTGGACAGAAGAAATGAAAACTGCTTGCGTCTGATTTGCGACTGGGTTTCCTGGTAGACTCAGATGAGAGGGGCTGTTCCTACGCCTCTTGCAGGAGAGAGAGCATGTGCCTGAGGTGTGGACACAAAGGGAGGGAAATCATGATGCTCAGCGATCACTGACATTTTGAATAAGGCGATGGCTGCTAAACACCATGCATACGCAGGACTTCATCGCACTTAATTCCATGGGGCGTGTAAAGTGAGCCCTTTGTAGGTGAGAAAACTGAGGCCCCCTCACACAGCTGGTGGGCACAGCCGAGGTCAGTTACTGTAGTTTCCACTACACTGAGCTGCCTGGAAGAAAGGGAAAGTAAGGTTGTGTCCCCACCCCTGAAGCGGCACTGTTCACCGTCACACTCACTGCCCCATGTGTGAGATGTGTAAGCATCTCACACGCACTCCTTTTTGGAGGGGGCATTTGAAAACATAGAGAACATTAATAAACAGGTCTGATCGAGCACCTGCTTGGGAATGGGGGTGAAGATGACTTCCTGAACTCGACCTTCAGGCTTCTCCAGCAGCCTCTGCCCCAAAGGCAGGCTGCAGGGCGTCACTGCAGGGAGGCAAGGCTGCAGGGGCCCAAGCAAGTGACACATCATGCCAGGGCCCAGCAGCTGACATGTGCAGCCAGGTGAAACCAGGTTAAAACTCGACATCCAGGGTGGCTGCAACTGGGAGGGGAGGTCACCGGAGGTGACTGTGTGGGAGTAGGAGCGAGGGGCTGGGGACAGAGCGGCAGAACGCCTTCCAACCACAGTGAGTGGGGCCAGGCTGGGATGGCCCGGCTGTGCGCTCTCATTACCTGTGGGTGGACACTATCTCCTCCAGCCAGAGGGCTGACCTGCCTACTCTCAGCAGAGGAGTGTGCCCGGGACCACTGCCTTCAGTCACAGTGCAGCCCTGCTAGTGGCTTCTGGCCCCTCCCCAGCTCTTCTGTCCTCTCTATGTGGTCGGGAAATCTCACTGGTACTGGCGTCTCTGAACACTTTACAGTAAGTGGGCATTAATTAATGCTAAATGACAACAGAATTTCTCCCAAATTGCATATGACACTCGCATTAAGAGCAAACGTGCATTTGGATAGATGTTATCACGGTGAGTATCACAAGAATTAACAATGATTTGCCAATGGTATGAAGTAAACACCCTTTTTAAGAGTTCTCTTTAAGTAAAAGCTTTTAGTGATTGTTGATTGTTAATTACAGTAACAATTTGGCCATGGCTATGTAAATCTTACATGGACAGAGTCGGTGGGAAGTGGCTGGGGGCACTAGAGCCAAAGCCGGGGGGCCAGTCTGTCCTTGGGCTTCTGGGTTGGGTTAGGAGGAAGCCGAGGGTTTTTAAAGCACCATGATGCATATACATTATAACCTGTGCATAAACATCTTATTATACCATCACAGCAATTCTTTGAGGGAGGTATTAGTATCATACCAGCTTTAAATCTAAGGATACTGAAGTTTAGAGTCTGGTAGGTGACTGACAAAGCTCACACAGCTAGTAAGTGGCACAGCAGTTACCAAAAACAGGTTTTCCTGACGCCAAAGCTCATGGTTTTCTCCTAAAAACTGTGTATTTGCCAGGCAGGCTGTGTATCAGAAGTCCCAGGGGATGCCTTTGGAAATATAGATTCCTGTACCCCACCTGAAAACTTCTTCTTTTTTTTAATTGTAGAGACAGGGCCTCACTCTGTCACCCAGGCTGTAGTGCAGTGGCACGATCATAGCTCACTGCAGCCTTGAACTCCTGGCCTCAAGTGATCCTCCCACCATGGCCTCTCAAAGTAGCTGAAACTACAGGCATGAGCCACCATACCCAGCTAAGAAACTTCTGAATCAGAATGTCCAGGGTACTGCCAAACTGCCTCTCTGACCACAGCACTCTGAGAGACAGTGATATGTAGCCAGGCAGGGAACCTCCTCTCCACCCTCAGCTGCTGGGAAGACCTACGTTCCTATCTAGTTGCCTACCAGGCATTCCATCTCTTCTGGCACCCTGCAGGCCAGGTCACACTTAGCTTGCTAAGAATCCCATCAGATGAATGAGCCAGGGCCAGGCACAGATGCTGGGCATCTTCGCTCTCCCCACTTCAGTCCCTGCCATTGCCACCTGCACGCAAGATGAAGGCCACCACCAATAAGGTGGTCCAGGCCTGACCACAAGCACAGTGGAAATCAAGTTGCATCATTTGGGGCTTCCTCCCACCCACCCCAGGGTTTGGAAATATAACAGGAATCTTACTACTGCCCACAATGCCCCTGGATTCTGTAAGTAAGGAAGGAAGGAAGGAATCTTATGCCCACAATTCTCCATCTGCTGTGGACATTACATTCAGGAGTGGAGTGAGAACAGTAACAACAACAGCACCAAAGGCTTGCTCCTAAGTCAGAACTGGCAAATGAACATAAATAACACCACCACACGGGTATGCGGAAGTCTGTGTGGTGGGTGTGGCTGACGGGAAAGGGCAGCAAAGAATCAACAAGGCTACTGGATTCCCTCCACCCGGCTCTAGGCTGTGAGGTAGCAGTGGGCCCCACTGTCCAGTGACAACAGCAACAGCAGCTCGTGGAATGGTCTAGAGCTCAAAGCACTCCCGAGGCCTGCATTTCATCTTTGCCACAGCCTTGGGAGGTCTGCATTCTTGCTGAGGTTCTAGAGAGGTCCAGTGATTTGCTGTGCACAGCAGCAGCTGGCGATGAGGTCTGCACCCTCTGAATCCAAGACCAAGCCTTAAGCCCACTTTCCTCGCCAGTGGATTCCAGAGACAGGCAGAGAGTTAGAAACTCAAAGGCGACGGTGGTTTATTAATCTGACTGAGTGGGGAAACGTTCAATCCTAAAGCGCTGGGATTACAGGTGTGAGTCACCATGCCCGGCCTGAGTAGTTACTATTATGGGCCATATCATTCTAGGTATTTTACAACCAGATTTTTAAAAGGAAAAATCAAAAAACACAAGAGCAGCAGCTTAGAAGCATAAGTACACTGCCCAAGGTCACAGTCACAGAGCACCATGTTGCCAGGGCTGGGAGTGTGGTATCATGTATCTCTACCTTTCTAGGTGTTTGCTATATCCAAAGCCATATGCCCTTATTCTGTCTCACTTCCACAGGACCACTTAGAACCAAACCTCTCAGAGTGGTGACCTGGCTGTACCTAGTTCATGCTCCAGGGCTGCTTTTGTTCCAGTTTCCTTAAGAAAAGCTACAGAGTATGACGATATCAGTGAGTTACTACTTGGTCCACTGGAAGTTAGATGTTAAAATATCATCACTAAGGATAATGTGGTATAACCCCAATACAGACCACAGAAGGCATGGGGATATTATCACCAAAGCATTATGACTTTGTTTCACTTCATCCTGTTTCCAAGTTCCTCATTTCTCAAATAAATATTTCACATCCTTTCATCCAGGGTGTTTCTTACGAGGTTTAAATGAAGTATGTATGTTATTTTAACACATGTGGTAGAGAAAAAACTACGTAGGCTGCACAGCCATGTGAATGTGTTTACCATTACTACTGAAATGTACATTTAAAAATGGTTAGGATGGTAAATTTTATGTTATGTGTATTTTTCCACAATTGAAAGAATAAAGATATGTACAGTTTTAAAAAAGCTATGCAAACATCAGATGTTATGATTAACATATAGTTATTTTGTTTTTTTTTTAAAATAATTTCAATTTTTATTTCAGATTCAGGGAGTACATGTGCATGTTTGTTACATGGGTACACTGTGTGATGCGGAGGTTTAGGCTTCTAACGATCCCATCACCCAGGTAGTGGGCATGGTATTCAAGAGTTACTCAGCCCTTGCCTTCCTCCCTACCTCCCCTCTCTAGTAGTCCCCAGTATTTCTTTTGTTTTTAATGGTTATCATCACCACATATATTCATTCCTATAGAAACAGAAAAAATCCCAGTGCTCTGGCCGGCCTCCCTCTCATTCTCCTGTAGCTCCATCTCTGCTACTCAGACGGTTTTGTCTCCCAGACACCGACCTGCAGTTCTGATCACCCCTGCATCATCAACACATACGCTCTTCTGACCTCATCCAGCTGAAGGTCCCGAAAGCCCCTCCCTGAACTCATACTTCTTCTACCCCTCCAACTCTTGCCGTCTGATACCTATCCATTCAGCCTTACTTGAAACCTCAGTTATCCATGATTCCTCCCTTGACCCCGCTTCTCAGTGGTCAGAAAATCATCACTTCAGAAATGCCTCTAAAATCAGACTCCTTCCTTCCACATCTCTAACACTTCTCATCTCCCCAGTATGACAGCTTTCACCCCCTTCCACTCCATCCTTCATGCCACTGCCTGAATCCTCTTCCAAAAAGTCAATTCTGATGTGTCATTCACCCACATGAATCTCGATCCAGATGGGAGTATTCAGTGGCTCCCATCTGGATCAAGTCCAAGCTCTCATCTTGCTGTGCAAGGTCTGTTTCTATGGAACTGTGTATACCAATGTGCCTTTACAGTCTCATCTTCCCCCCACACTGCCATGGACCCTGACCACACAAACGGAAGTTTTCATGCTTCTCTCCACATGCTAAGCCTTTCACAACTCTTGTTATTTGCAAATGATATCCCCTGTGCCTGTGATCTACCCCATTCTTGCTACCTACTAACATCTATTCCATGTGCTGCAGCAAGATCTAACTTAAATACTTACTCCCTTAGAGACTACAGCTCAGTTCTTTGCATTCAGACATCATGCCATTCCTCAGAAACAGCATACACTATGTGGTCTTATGATTCATCTAGGTACCTCAGCCTTCCCTTGAATTAGACTGTTATTTCTCTGAAGGTTTTCTATGTCTTTGTCTTCTTCCCACTCCTAGTTCCCACAACAGTGCTTGGCTCAGCATACAGTGAGGACTAAGTTTATTGAATAAAATGTGAGTGAAAGAAGCTATGAGTGAGCTTACTATTTTCCAGTCTTAGGAACGCCATTTCATGCAGGCTGCCTGCTGGAGTTTAAGTAGTACTTCATTGGACACAAATTGGATTCTCCAAGGTGACCAAAATCCCCTTGGACAAATAAGTTTCATTTTGTACCCTAGATATGTAATTTACTAATTGACATTTCTTGAGATCTTTGCATCTCTCAAGGTGGTTGTCTTATACTTGGGGAATAATTCATTAGCTACTATATGTGTATTTAAAATATTAATGAATTCTGGACTTTTCTAAGTGCAGATACATATGAACCCTCACTGTACAGAATCCTGTGTATTTCTATGGCTTTTAATAGCTTAAGCAAGATAGAACCAATCTATGAATAGCACTTAAAATAACTCTATGAATATTTAGGCATTATTATATATAATTGTAAACATGTATCCATATTTCAGATTTTGTGATCACTATAAAGTGCTAACTTTGGATGACCCAGGCAGCTTCTATGGCTGTCAAGAATTTATGTCCGGCCAGGCACAGTGGCTCACACCTGTAATCCTAGCACTCTGGGAGGCCGAGGCGGGTGGATCATGAGGCCAAGATTTCAAGACCATCATGGCCAACATGGTGAAACCCCGTCTCTGCTAAAAATACAAAAATTAGCCAGACGTGATGGCGTGCATCTGTAGTCCCAGCTACTTGGGAGGCTCAGGCAGGAGAATCACTTGAACCCGGGAGGCAGAGGTTGCAGTGAGCCAAGATCACGCCACTGCACTCCAGCCTGGATGACAGAGCGAGACTCCAGCTCAAAAAAAAGAATTTATGTCTATAAGTAGTGCCTAATCCGGCTATGCTTCCTAGAACCCACTGCTGCAGGTCCAACTCCCAGCTTTCTGGGGTCTCTCCTGACTCCAGCACCATGTACAGAGGCACTCCAGAGCAGCACTTCTGGAAAACATGGTACCGTCTTTCTACCCATAACTGATCAATTCAGGTGTTAAGTACCTGGCTTAAGCTACACCAACCTACAATCCTTTCCTGAGAACTACCTCAGCACCTAAGCTAATCTTAGCCAATCAGAATCTTTCCCTTGGAATCTTAGCAATGGCGGTGGAAAAGGAGAGACAGTTTCCTGCCTCTGGCTAAAGCCGAAAAGTGGATGGGTCACGCTTTCCGCCAAAAGGAGAAATGAAGTCTCCAAAATAATGAAGATTCTAGAGGACAGGCAAAAATAAGTAGAGACAAAGCAAGGAGGGCATTTAACCCTCTGCTCAGTATTTCTGATGTCTGTCCAGTTGCCTGGCTCTGCCCTTCTGATAGTTTGGTTATTTTAACACATTTGAATTCCAAAAGCCTAAACATTTCTTTATTTGTTAGTCTGAGTTTAATGCATGTTTTCTGAAACAAAAAGAGTCTTTAAAAGGTAATTCTGTTAACATAAACACAGCCAAAGCCGTTAAAACTTAAGTTTCAAAATGACCCAATGACTTCATGAAGCCGCTTCATAAAGAAGGTAGGAGTTGCATTGTAAGGATGTGAGCATGTGGAGGTCCATTGCATTTTGTCCAGCTACAGAAGATGGATAAGTCCCTTTATAATGAATAATTGCTTGGTAATTGACTTGTTGGATAAACTCTGATTTTTCTCAATGTCTACTCTTCTGAAAGTGGGCCTACTTGCATAGCATTCGATGTCCAGGAAAGGGGTGAGGGTGCAAGTGTAACCTACTTAAAAACACCAGGTAAATAATCCACATATGTTGTCATGCTGTCTCTGAGGAATACGTTATTTAAAATTATTGCTGCATTCCAAACAGACCATCTGAGAGAAATAATTACTTTTCCATGACTGGATCAATACTTTTGTTCTTATTCTTTACTACTTGAGTGATTGGATCTAAGGCCAGAGGAGAAACTAAGGTCAATCCCCTGGACCTACCGTAATCTAGTGGGGAAGATCAATGTGTGTGCTTGTGAGCCCAACGAGGGGAGTGGGGGCAGGGACGACAATTCTCAGTGCGCTAACTTAATTTTAAATTTCTCAATGAGAAAAGCCATGCTTATCTATGGCTCTTCTGTTGCAGCATTTTTAAAACTGCCCTGAAGGTACAAGGTATAACTCACTTTATGTCTGGTTTATTAAATAAATTCATGAATTACAACCCTATCATGTACACAGCCCATGGTAAGAATGGTCTGTCCATTCTGTCCAGGAAGGGTAACATTTCAAGCTTAGAAGAGAAGGTGATGAGGGGACTACAGAGGTAAAAACGGGGTATTTCTGTGGCAGAACAAAAGGTCATGTCCACACTGTGGGCACGTGAGTACATTTGAGTGTCCAGCACCCAGAATTCACCAATATGGAATCTGCAGTCATTTTACTCTATACAGAAGCCTATGGGTCCTGATCTATATCCCACTAATAACTGGGAGTCAACCTTAAATTGTCCTTTTAAAGAACATGATTCAACGTAAGTTTATTACAGCCTTTCTCATAAGAATATAAAAGAATAAAGCATTTGCCAGAGTGACTGCTTAGTCTTAACCTATGAAAATAAATGCCTTTTAAGCACCTTAGAAGCATTGTTTGCATGCAAGTAATGTGCTAACTGCAAATGGGACTTATTAATTAATTAAAGCTCATCACAGAACAACTTTTTTGAGTGATATTTTGTTGGATGTTACTTTGAGCTACAACAGAAAGTGACAAAATATTCTTTGAACATTTCCTTTTGTTTCAACATATTACTATCCTCCCTGGTCTTTTCCTATCAGCTCTCAGGCTTATTGGAAGGCGGCATGTGGGAGAGTCCCGCTTAGTGGCTAAGAATACTGCCAGACGGCCTGGGTTTGAAACCTGGCTCTGCCATTTACCAGGAGCAAGACAGGGCATGTTCAGTAACACTTCTGTGACTCAGTTTCCTTCTCTGTAAACAGGGGATAATATTAGCACCTACCTATTAGGATGGCAGTGTACATTAAACAAGTCAACATATGTATAGCACATCTAAGCACTATTTAAACAATGGTTACTTCTTTCTCTCTCTGTAGCACCGAACCCTAGAAACCATATAGAATTTGAAGTCAGAAGGCTACCTCTGCTACCTCTGGCTGTATAAGGTAAGTTACACAACCTTTGAACCTCAGTTTCCGTGTAAGGAGAATGGAGGTAATCGCATCCACACTCCAGTAGGTCGGTGTGAGGACTGTAGAAGATAATGTGTAAAACACCTTGGCAAACATTTCTAACTGGGTTGATGAGACTCTGTCAGGCTCAGTCCAGCTGCATGGCTGGACATGGATTCTGCCATACTGAGGACTTATGCCTCCTTTCCTCAGTCTGAACATAGGCAGACATGAACAAAACAAATCAGCCCAAGGCTTGGGAGAGACTTGCACTTACCCTGGGCTCTCGTTGGAGAACGAGCTTTTTGCTCAATCCATCCTGGGGGCTGAAGTCATCAAGGAGAGAGAGCAGGCGGCACTGGCCACTGTGGGTGGCACCTGGTTGTGTGCACAAGGCAGCTAGTCACCTGCCAGCCTGGGATGTCCAGAGACATACACACCCCCTGGCTGGCTCCCCGCAAACTCCTTCCCTGGCTTCTTTCTCAGGGCAAGGGGAGAGCAGCCCCTGCTTAGGCCACTGCCCGCAGCACCTCTGAGCAGGAAGTCAGGGCCCTTGGACTACTCCCCATCAGACCGCCTGCCTGAAGCACACACTGGAGCCGGGGAACTTGCCTGAGAAGCCAGTAAAATTTTAATGCACTCTGTAGTGCGGTCATGTCATACTCGGTTATGGCAAATAATCCCAGATGCCTGCAGAGGTAAAATGGAGCTGTAATGTGCTTGCCTCCTAACCCGAGCTGACAGCAATGATGTACGACTACCATTAGCGGAAAATATCACTTCAACTAACCCATGATCCAGCTCCGCTCAGGGTCACATTATCCATGAGGAACAAATTACACTCCCAAAGTAAATACAAATTTTCTACACGAAATGGGTACAAAAAAAGGGAAGGGGGTGATCCGTTCCCTTCGCCAGCACACTGCTGAGTGACACAGATGATAAAGGACAGGACAAATCATTGGCTGACAGAGTGCTGTGCCGTAATCAGCTCAGCCGGCACGCACTCCAGCCGATAAACACTATATTCTCCCCTTAGTGGCAAATCCATAATCTTGAACATGGACATGGCTGCTTCAGATATTTACTACCATTTGTGCTGCGGGAACAGCCCATGCAGCATTTGCTGTCAAAAAAGGAAAGGCCCTGTGGCCCTGATGGACCTAGAGCCCCTCTGCAAGGGTGAGAATCAGTGCCGGGGGATGGACAAGAGGGTTCTTGAAGGGGCAGACTGCAACTCAGAACAAAACTACCTTAGCGGGTGCAGTGCAGGAGCCGCTGTGATAACATGGCCCCTTCTCCTCTGTGGGGTCGCACGAAGAAAATGGTCTGCAGGGACTACATGGGGTTCATGAGGCTCTGGACTGGAAGCTCCTCTGCTCCAGCCCTGCTCTTCCCTGTACTTCCTAGGTGACAAAGGAGAGGCCCTTTTCCTTTACGATACGTGGATAATCAACAAAGCAACTTCTGGGTATAACACTAATAATTACAAGGCTGTATGTGTCAAGTACATGCTAGGCATGGAGTACCTACAGGGATTCTATGATTTAGTAAAATATTAAATGTTTACATATAAACAGACACTTAAAGGAAGACTGAGTTCTATGTCCAAATATGGTTCATGCTAAGTGCACCGACTGGTGTAGCATACACCCCTAATTAATCATGGGTTGACTTTGCCACTCATCTGTAAGAGTTAAAATATATACCTTGTATATAGCCTTTCCCTCTCACCTTGGATAACTGGATTCCAGGCCAAAAAAAAGAAAAAAAGTCCCACTTCAGAAGAGCTTGTACATTGTAAGTTGTCTGTAGACCCAAATTTTATCTGTTCCATGTTTATTGAGAAACCACCATGCTTGAATTTTTAGAAGCTAGTGCGGTTGTTTGGGTGGGGGTAAGAGTGGATAGATACACAGGACCCACGTCTCTTGCAGCACAAGTAGGTAAGACACAGAGCGGGTGACAACATGAGCTGCTGAATGGCACTGCTGGGCTTATCCCAACTCACCCTGATGTACAGGGAAGCAGCATGGTATAGGAAGAGCACCCAGATCCCAGAATCCTAAGACACAGCTTTTAGCTCTATCACTTGTGCTTCATTTTCCTTATTTGTAAAACAATGACACCTGCTTGAGAAGCCAAAGCCTTGGAAAGCCCTAACAGGGAGGCTTGTACGTTGCAGATGGTCAATGATGTTATATGTGAGAATATATAGATCCCTACAATAAATACTTAAACAGATCATATAAAATGATGTTTTTAAAAGTCTTTGGAATAATGTAATGTTCTCTTTCATGTGAAGTGGTACTTATTATTATTTAGTTGCTATTATTGACCCTAATCCTAGTTTTTCACTGAGCCAAGACATTAGTAGCATCTATATTTTTAGACCAGGAAATTAGGAACTTCGAAAACCACCAAGAGCATTAGAAAGAAAAGATGAAGCCCAAACCGGGCTCCTTGAGTACTGCAACCACCCACCACAGGCCTTCCTGGTCAGTCTTATTTCAAAGACCCCATTCAGCTGCCTCTGTAAGTACGCATACACTTGGAAGAGCATGAATCAGGCCAGGTTTAGAACAGCAGGGGAGAAAGCTGCTCCCAGGTATTCTTCGGGTAACTGAAGAGGCAACGCAGGTCTACCGCTGGAGCTTCTCCACACGCCCCTCATGAAAACTGACAGAGAAGAACTCTATCCTGTATCAAAGGGAACCAATTTCACCTTCCCAGTGTAACTTTAATTAAAAAAGAAAAAAAAGAAGTCCACTCATTTGTTGAATTTTGGGACTTCTTAAAGTATAAAGTTTGGGTAATTATTAACATACCCTAACACAGATATCTGATGGTATTTGTCACACCAGGATGGCACAGTTCTGAGGAGCATTCATCTGTAACTATCTTGCCATCCAGGAGTTGTCGAGGGTGACTAACTGACGCACACACACACACACACGACCAAAAAGAAGTTCTATCTTTATTGAAGACAGAACACTCTGCACCATAATACAGTATAAGACAAATTCTCTGACAACCAAAGAGCCTCCCAGGTTACACTCTATCAGAAGCCACTAATGTGAAGCATGTTGTTCAAGACATCACCTGCACTAGTACCTCTGCTCACAACTCTTGGTATTCAGGTGCCTCAGAGCTCATGGTCAATTTCATGAGGCTGATAGCCATCACCTCCACCAGCCTCCTCCTTGGCTTTACAACCTTCCCTTCAGGTAAGCCAGAACACCCAAGGCGATGGCTTATTCTAAGGAGAAGCGGTAGGAACTTTTCTCTGGGAACACAGAATCGTGCACTCAACCTCGATGTTTCTGGAACAACGCCTTTTGTAGATCTAAGTAATGGTCATTACCAAACAAGTGAGTTATTGAAACAAATTCTGTAAGCCAGTTCGCTACCTAGTCCCCATGCTTTCCCACTTACAGTAGTTGAAGAACACAGATTAAACGAACTGCTCTGCTGCCTATTCATAGGTACATGGTAACAGTTTCATCAGAGTTAAGCAACTAAAATTCTCACGTCAGTTCATCAGTAGATACTTGAGAAAAAGGAGTGGGTAATTATGACTGAAAGACTGAACCAACACACAGATAATGACCCTGTTTAGACATCAGGTCTGTATGTAAGTTTCCTTTAGCTGCCTGAGAGTACATACACATACACCCGAGTATGTCCCCTATATGCTTATTCTCTCCTGGGAGTTTGAGAGAGATGAAAGAATGGAGGCAATTCTTATATAAGCCTCTTTCCACTTTGGCAAAGGGAAGATACAATCACATATTAATTTCCCTCTGGGTTCCGTCATGCCGTTGGGGCCTAGGTAAATAGCTATTTGGAAAATCTGGATAGTCAATGTTGGATCATTGAATCCTGCCTCATTTTCCAGATGACAAAACTCATGCTAAGCACCATTAGGTAACTTGCCCAAGGCCATGCAGCTGGTGAGTGAAAAATCAGGAATTGGGTCTTCTGAGTGCCCTTCGCCACCACCCACCTATTGCAAGCAACAGAGTATCTAGAACCTGTTCTTCCTTCTCACCGTTTATTTCAAGAAACAAGAATTTAGCTGAAAATGCCTGCCAAATTTCCAGTAACAATTATTTTTTCTGTTGACCTACCTACACTTAATCGAAAATCTGTACATCTGTAACTTCTTTTTCAGGTGCATGACATGGTAGTAATGAACAGATTATTGTATATACACATTCAGTGTAAGTGAAGTAATTTTTGGTTTTGCCTGAAAATGTTATCATATGAAAAACAGAACTTAAAGGACATTCTGGATTTAAAATAATTTGCCATAGAAATTTAATCCAAGGATAGTATCAACATGAATTTGGGATATATGCAATGTAATTAAGCCAACTGGAAATATGATGATTTTGGAAGAACAATAAAATATCATTTTAGCCCAGAGACAAAATCTTGAAGGAGTAAGAAGAGGTTGAGTAGATGGGCATCATGGAAATCATGTATCCAAAATAAAAAGCTCTTAGCCTGGGTACAGTGGCTCACAATTGTAATCCCAACACTTTGAGAGGCTGAGATGAGTGGATCACCTGAGGTCAGGAGTTCAAGACCAGCCTGGCCAACATGGTGAAACCTCGTCTCTACTAAAAATACAAAATTAGCCAGGCGTGGTGGTGGGCACCTGTAGTCCCAGCTACTAGGGAGGCCGAGGCAGGAGAATCCCTTGAACCCAGGAGCGGGAGGGTGCAGTGAGCCGAGATTGCGCCACTGCACTCCACCCTGGGTGACAGAGCGGGACTCTGTTTAAAACAACAAAAAAACACAAAAAAACAAAGTAAAAAGCTCTTGAAACTCAGCCAAGAACTATAGAAACTGTCCATTTAAGTTAAGAAACTTACAAATGACTTAGATACACCGTATGAGAAAACCGTAAACAAAATATAGAAGCCCGAGGAAGAGATCACAAACTCTGGGGAGTCCAAGAAACAGACACTGGGACTGTATAAGGTGCATTCAGGTTTGCATACGTGTCTTCTGAACTTGGTGCACTTATCCTCTCCACTTGGAGATGAGTATCCAGGAAAGAAAATGCACATTTTGCAAAACACTGAACACCTCATTCACGTCAAGCACTGTGCAAAGTATTTGGGATATAAAGACAAGAACATGGGTCCCCTCTCTTTTACTGGGTGATGCCTGCCTGCTTTGCTGCTGTGAAATCTGGAAGGGTGGAGATATTCCTTTCTAGCTACAAAGCAGGACCGTACCTCCAAACTGTCTCTTGATCAAAATACGTCCTATTCCGAAACTAGGGATGGGGATTCCACGAGCAACACTGAGGGCCTTCTGAGCTTCTGGAATGTTGCTGAGGGTGCATAAACCTTACCAAGTACGAAATGTGGCCAACCGAGGGATGGGACTCATCCACTATAAGCACAAACCACATGCCCATTCTTCAGTTTGACATCTCAGCAGTTTCTGACTCCTTCACGAGCCAAGTTAGGCATGTGGTTTGTGTTGAGTTAGGAACATAAGCCTTTGCTGGTTTTCTTTGCTGCTTTTCTTAGAAGCCCCTTCCCACACAAGTGAACTTAAAATGATCAAACACAACAACTTTTAGCATGAATTTAAAAATGAACGCCAGGCGTGGCTGCTCATTTCTGTAATCTCAGTGCTTTGGGAGGCCAAGGCAGGAGGATGACTTGAGGTCAAGAGTTTGAGACCAATGTGGGCAATATAGTGAGACTCCCGTCTCTGCAAAATAAAATTTAAATTAACTGAGTGTGGTGGTACACATTTGTAGTCCCACCTACTTGGGAGGCTGAGGTGAGAGGATCGCTTGAGTCCAGGAGTTGGAGGCTGTAGTGAGCTATGACTGTGCCACTGTACTCCAGCCTGGGCAACACAGTGAGATCCTCTTTCTAAATAAAAAAGGGAATGCCCTGAAAAGCGTGTGGAAAGAGGGAGAGCAGGTGCAGAAAATCAGTAGTACTGCATTTGCAGTTAGCCAGTGTGCCAGTTTGCTGTCCTGGGTATGGGACACAGTACCAAAGCAAAGGCCAGGAGCACAGCAACCTTCTCCAGGCGCTTCTTCCTACTGCTGACAGCACAGAGACAGAAAACTGCAATCAGGAGTCATATTAAAAGACTGATGGGAAAAGGAGGAGGACTCCTTTCTGAGAGATCGTGTGTGTGTACTGCAGGCATGCTTATCCGCACTACCTACAGACATAAGCATGGGCGGCACATGTGTGTGCACAGCCAACATCCCTAACGCTTTCAAGCTTTTCTCCTAAGCAGGCAAAATTGCGAGGGAATTAAACATGGGGAAAGATCATGTTTCTCTCTGACATTTATTATAAGGCAGTAGTTCTCAAAACCAGTTGTGTACCAAAATTACCTAGGAAGCTTTTTAAAAAATACAGATGCTCTGGCCTCACCCCAGAACCTCTCTCCTGTGATGGGTTTCTGGGAACCAACAGTGTTTGGCATTTGGGAACAGCTGCTGAAGGGACAAGAGCTGTTCAATCCATAATCGCCATTTGATCCCTCCAGGGCAGTACACGTGCTCTTGGCCCCAGGTTCTGCTCAGAGGAAGGCCTGATGTTTGGATAAGCGGTTTAAGAAACACTGCTTCAGAACCCTTCAAAATTTAACACTTTCATTCAGCCTGTATCAAGGAGAAGGGCCCATGGGATAAAGGCTGAGCCTCAAGTTCTGGGGAAACCCTCTGGCAGGTTCTCCAGAAGAACCCCAGCTTTCCAAAGAGGATGCTAGTCTTCCTCTTTTTTCAAGTATTCTTTCTCAATTTATCTCAAGTAAAATGAACAAAAGATAACATTTATTAAGCACTTACTACAGAGCAGGCACTGAGCCACGTGTCTTCATATATTTTTATTTTATTTTTTTAGAGAGAGGGCCTCACTCTGTCACTCAGGCTGGAGTACAGTGGCATGATCTTAGCTCACTGCAGTCTTGAAACTCCTAGGCTCAAGCAATCCTCCTGCCTCAGCCTCCTGAGTAGCTGGGACTATAGGCACATGCCACCGTGCCTGGTTAATTTTTAAAAGATTTTTTTTTAAGAGACAGGGTCTCGCTATGTTGCCCAGGCTGATCTCAAACCCCGGGGCTCAAAGATGAGCTCACTTTATCCTGCCTTGGCCTCCTGAAGTGCTGGGATTACAGCCATAAGCCACCATACCTGGTCCTAATTGCTTTCATTTAACTGCTATAGGACAATGTGTAGAGCTGTTGTCACTCCCATGCAACAGCTGAGAAAGCTGAGGCTTGTCCATAACGAAGTAGAAAGGGGGAGTCAGAAACACGCGTCGGCCATCACACTGGGGGCCACGTGCTTGGCCACTGGGCTACACCCCTTCCAATCAGCTCAGTCACATGCCACATACAAGAAAAAGGACGTGGGTAGAAGACGGAGTGACTTTGAATCTCCACATTAACTTCATCACCAAATAGGGGGTATTTCTTAGCATAATGGGCTGCTGCCAGTGGTGGCGGAAGAAAGAAAACAAAATAAAATATAGGCTAAATATATGGAAATAGGCATGTTGCCTCTTTGTTCTCATGATACCAATTCACTTCCAATAGGGGATCAGAATAATTGCTTAATTTGGGTGATTAAGGGGGCCAAGCGCTTCATCTTTTCTTCACTCTTACTACAGTGAAGAGCAATCCCACATCTAAGATGCAGTGTTCACAGCCTTCTGTAATTCCCCACTCAATTTCTACTTTTTTTTTTTTTTTTATTTTGAGACGGAGTCTCACCCCGTTGCCCAGGCCGGATTGCAATGGCATGATCTTGGCTCGCTGCAACCTCTGCTTTCCAGGTTCAAGCAATTCTCCTGCCTCATCCTCCTGAGTAGCTGGACTTACAAGCGCATGCCACTACGCCTGGAAATTTTTTGTATCTTTAGTAGAGACAGGGTTTCACCATGTTGGCCAGGCTTGTCTTGAACTCCTGATCTCGGGATCCGCCTGCCTCGGCCTCCCAAAGTGCTGGGACTACAGGCGTGAGCTACTGCACCTGGCCAATTTCTACTCTTTATGAACGTCCTTGTGGTTCTCTGACATTAATGTGGAATGTATTCACGTGGCTGGGAGGGGAGGATAAGGGAGATGCTTTGCTCAGTGTCTCATCAAAGCCTTTTTGTGCACAAGAGTGTCTCCTGCATTTAGGGAAAGCTCTGCTTTTTTAGCCCCTTTCCGAGTCGCTTCCACGTTAATTAGTAAGGGTATCATTTTATAAATTACAGCTTCATATCAGAGGAAAGCAGAGTTTATCTTAATTCAGTCAGCTGTGTGAAACACAGTACCCTAATTTTAGCCCACTCGTTCTGCAGATCCCTATGGAGTAAGAGAATGGCAGATCTTCCAGAGAGAAACCCCAGTGGGTCCCTGACAAGTCTCACTTTTGCCTCCGACAGCATCCCTGGTGGGGCTTGCTGAAGGGATCCCAGGACACTGCGTGGCATCTTTTCCACCATTAGCAATTCAGATTTGAATGCGAATCCTCCTAGCAACACATGAAAGCAGCCCTGGTTAGCTCTGGGGCTCCGAGGCAGGCACAGGAAAGAGGTTCCTTCACAGAGGGGGCCGACAGGGGCCCAGGCTGCCACAGGGCAGACGTCTTGGAGGATGGTGTTAAAGTTGGTGATAAATACCAGACAACCTAAGTCCAAAAGGGAAAGCCTGACAGTCTTAACTGCAACAGGGCCAAGCAGGGGCGAGGGCGATGAGAGTCTTGATGGCTCCTGTTGGGAGCCCTCTGGAGAAACTGAACAGGGCAGAGCAGTGACAGATGATGGGAGCACTGGTTGGGGTGCGGCTCCCACTTCAGGCCTGCAGGACCACCACAGTTGAAAGGAAGAATGAATGGGGATGCAGGGCAGGAGGTGCGCCAGGGATCGGAGGAACACTCCCAATGCCCCTTCCCTTCCTGCCATTGTCACTCTCGGACTCGCCTATAAACAACTATGTATCCCCTTCATTACCCTGAAGTCAACTCAAGCTCAGAGTGGGGGGTGGGAGCTGCCTTCCCAACACCCATTATTCTGACACTTTGCTTCCTGCACGTGGAGATGGAAACCCAGGCAACAACTTCTCAGGAATCCAGGTGATGGGAAAGGACCTGGTGGGGTGCTCTCAGCATTGGCCCCCAATCCTTCTGACAGCCAGAGGGAGATTACTTCTAGAAATTAGCAGAGTTAGGTGATCATCAAGACCCATGGTTCCAGACAGCAGCCCCAAGGGCTCTGAGGTCATTGACCTGGGATGAGGCCCAGGCACCGGAACTTGTAGCAGGTCCCCTGGTGATTTGGGTGTGTAGTTAATACTGAACCCACCGGTGAAGACACTGACAAGGAATACAAAACTGGGCATCCTTACCACCTTCTACCACTGCTGAAGACTGGTGATGGTTTTGGAATTCATATTTCCTTTTCAGGAAAGAATGTCAGCTTGGTCGTACAACCTTGAATAAGACATCCTTTTGGAGAAGTGGCACAGACTCAGAAAGTGAGACCAACCACTGCCGATAGATCTGGAATGGCCAGGAGGTACCAGCCCCTCCCTGGGCACCAGTGATGCCCACAAGGTGGGGATGTGGCCTGGGGGGATGGGGGGCCACTGACCACGCCTTGAACACTGAACCATTACTGCTGTGTACATGTCCCTGGCACCCACTACACACTGGCTGCCTGAGACACCAAAGATCCTACTTCCAAGGGGCTAAGGCTCCCAGGGGCTGGAGGAAGGAAGCTCCTACTTGTCAGTTAAACAAAAGAATAATCCAAAGCCCCCTTTCCAGTGTGTACTTTCGCTGTCATCCAACAGCCCATTACCATGTCACAGCACAGCGCACCCTTCCATAGGTCACTTTGTTTAAAATGACATGGATAATGCACATGTCAGCAAGCTGACAGTCCTGGCCGTCCTTCAGAGATAAAAACCTCAAGGCGAGAGCCTGTTCTTATCTGGGGGACATGCATTGGTCTATCATCCAAGTCAGGCAGAACATGATTTCTCCAGAGAGCACTTTTTTCATTTCCTGATTTTAAGGAAATCAAATAAGCACCATTTGTCTTCATCTGAATATGCTTGACCTGCTCAAATGATGATGTCTCGCATTTTATAACAGGCTACATATGCTGAATTCAAATTAACGACGGTACAGAACAAGCGCCTTTAGATCTCTCTTGGAGGCTGGCAGCAGAGAAGGAGGGAAAAATTCTGGGTTTGTTGGAAAGATCCCACTAAATACTAACCGCAGCATTCTGAATAAAATCCGCAAGAATGTAGGAGGTGAAAGTCAACGAACAGGGCACAGGACAGATCCAGATACGGGGGAAGAGGGGCTGAGTCCATCCTTTTGATGCCAAGCAATATAGAAACCATGACATTCAGTTAACTATTTTCGAAATACACAAAGCAGCAGTAAAAATGGAAGGAAATTTGGTTGGGGATTGGGAAAGCTAAAGAAAGACCAAACAGACAAATAATCCCTTTGCTTCAGGCAGCAGAAAGCTCACTTTACCGGGTTGTGATCCAATCTTCTGGAACCTCAGAAACTGAGTTCCTTTTCTTGATCCATGTTGATCTGGATACACAGAGGCTGGTGCCCATGAGCCTCGAAACAGAGCATGTACCTGCTGGAAGAACTGTCCTCCTACCTGGCCGTCCACCCAGATGGGAAGAGGGCAGTTCCCATTCATACCTTGCCCACTCATACCCCATGATGAGATTCTTAGACACATACCATTAACATTTCTATTAAGAAGGCCAATAGGTACAGAAAAGCAGATGGGTAAGTAAAATAAATGCAGAAATGACATTATAAATACATACTAGCAAGTTTAATGTTCTCATCATGAATTTTAAAAAATCAGATGGTTATTAAATAATATTCTCTTTTAAAATATTTTTGGGTCTATGAGTCATCTTCCATAAAGTAAAAACTCAGGGTCACATATATGTAATATTGAAGGTCTTGTTTAAAAAAAAACGTAGATCTGACAAATTAAACGTGTCATAGTATAGGAAATGTCACTGTGTGAATAATGCCCATCTTTCCTAAAGAGAAAAGGTACTGTCACCATGAAGCTGGCATCCCACCCTGCAGCAGCTGTGTGTGGGAGGACTATGGTGTTCACAGTGTGTCACGTGCTGTGCCCACAATGGTGAAGGGGGGTCTTACCTTCTCTTCCTGGTCACTGTCACTGTCACACTGAAAACGAAGGCAAGAAAATGAGGGTTAGTGCGAGAACTGAGTATGTTTTTGCTTTTCATGTCTATTCCCCCAACCCCCATACAAAAAAAGTACATGGTAAGTAAAGAAAATAAAAAATGTTGTCTTCCTGGAAAGAAAGAGTTCTCCAGCTCAAGTGCTAGTAAATAGCATCCGAAGCCAAACGCTAACTCGATGCAAAAAAGTTGTTCTGTTGATTTCATCTGATGCCTGTACTCTGTGGTTCTTCCTCAGGTCAAGCACACAAGTGAGTGCTTCCCTCGCACCACTGCGGGGTAGAGGCGATGCCCGTCTAGGAGTCAGCCACAGGATTAAGGTGAATCAAGATTGTTCAGTGAGATTCAGAGCAAAATCAATTTCTTAACGAAGCCATTCAAACTTAAGCTAATGTGAATGGCTCTATCTCCCCTCCGGTGCTTTTCTAAAGGAAAAAGGCACAGTGGCTCATGCCTGTAATCTCAGCACTTTGGGATGCCCAGGTGAGTAGATCACTTAAGGTCAGGAGTTCGAGACCAGCCTGGCCAACATGGTGAAACCCTGTCTCTACTAAAAATACCAAAAATTAGCCAGGCGTACTAGTGAGTGCTTGTAATCCTAGCTACTCAGGAGGCTGAGACAGGAGAATCACTTGAACCCAGGAGGTGGAGGTTGCAGGGAGCCAAGATTGCGCCATGGCACTGCAGCCTGGGAAACAAGAGCAAAACTCCATCTCAAAAAATAAAAAAAATAAAAAGCTAAAGGAAAAGAGGCAAACCTCTGGGCACTGTAGTCACTCATTTGAACTTTGAAGGAAACAGAACATAATGGCCAAGGCTCACCACTTGTGAGGGCTGCCTTTTCCAGTTTACAGGCCCAGAGAAAAGAGGTCAGGGTAGTAAATAAAATATATGTGCAAAAAAATATGCTTTAGGGCCATAGACTCAGACCATATCAAACAGATCTCAAATTCCAATCGTCAAGTTTGGTTTGGGATAAGCAGAGAATGATCATTAATAATTAACCCCGATCTTTAAGTTTCTCATTATAAGTAAAGGAAAAAAGAACAGAACTTAAAAAAAATGAAGTGTTTTGTTAACTCAATATTCATGAAAATATTGAAAATGAAAAATGAAAAACTGGGGGATGTGTTTTGCTAGAGTAAAGCTCATCAGGTAAACATACCCATTCATTCACTCAACAGCCCTTGATAAGGAACTGCTAAGCTAGACCAAAATTCACCTGAGATACAGGCCTGGCCCTAAAGGAGCCTTCTGTGTAGCAGTAAGACATGAAGCTGGGACACAGACACTAACAGGCGTGTGGCATGATCAGAGCTGCTTCCATGAGGATGACTTTCTGTGGGACTGTGGATAGAGCGCACAGTGGGGGAAAAACAGGTCACAGGGAGAGCGGTTTGGCAGCCATTCCACTGTCTAACCCAGGGTGGTAGCATGGTTTAGGAAGGGAGAAGCAGATGGCAGAGCAATTCTGAAGGTAGAACCAACAGGATTGGATAACACATGGATATGGGAAGCAAGTAACAGGGGTGCATCTAGGATGATGCCAAGGATTTTTAGTGTGGCCACCTGGACATGGGAGTTGGTGTAGCTTTAAACAGAAACAGGAAATAAATTTGCTCGTAGGGCAGCCACTGCTGGCTAGATCCCCACAGCCATTCACAACTCCCTTCTCCCTAGTCTGTACCTTCTCCTGACACTTTGAGGTTAAAAATGCCAGGTATTTTCTTTCCCAATTTTCATTGCAGCTAAAGGTGACCGTAAGACCCATCTTTGGCCAATGAGATTCTGAAGTCTGCTGAGGCTGAGGGCTCTAGAAACAATTTTGTTTCCCCAGCAAACAAAAAAAAAAAAAAAAAGAAGGAAGCACCTGCCTCTGGCCTTCGAATGTGAATGTACAAGGATGCGATGTCTGGATATGTAGCAGCCATTTTGCAAAAAGGAGGCAAAAAGACTCAGTACAAAAACAACAGAGTGGGACCAAGGGAAAAATGCCTGACACAACTGGACTGCGGAACCCATCTCAGAGCAGCCTGCCTCAGGACTTCTTTTACTCAGAAAACACTAAGTTACCTTATTGTTTAAGCTCCTATCAGAGTGCTTTTAATGCGAAGTAACAAGACATCCATCCAAATGGACTTCTTGCTATTATGAGACAACCTGGGGACTACTTATTCTTTTTAGACTAAGCAGTCTGTACTAAAAGCATTTAGGAACTTATATCACAATCTTACAGACTGAAGGATCAGAACGCTTTCTACTTCTCCCATTGGCTCCTCAGTGCCACAGGGTAGTCAGATACTCAGCGACGGTGATTTCACCAAGTGCAATGCCTCATTTCCGACCCAGCTTCCAACCTCAGATTGTCTACATTTACATTCTTTTACCTGACGAGTGGTTTCTTTATTAGAGTACGTCAAATGAGTTGAGAAAGAAATTGGATGAGATAAAGACTTTGAATGCCTAGAACCGCAGGTGGATGAGGAACAATAGTGTCCTGATTGTGTGATCTCTCCACTGCCTTAATTAAGCCCTCCTTGAGGTTCCTAAGATTCGGGCACATTTCTGAGAATGACAACGCTCAATTCAGGAGGGGTGTGGAAGACAGAAGAGTATTTTGCCAGGCAGGCTCATGTTCCCAGATGTTCACAGCGCTCCGTATGAGGTAATCAGTGACAGCTGAAGGCTGTGGAATCGCCTTTGCCTACCTCCCCAAGGTTCTGGTGTCCAGGGAGGAGGAGCCGTGGAGTAGCTAGGAAAGAACCATTACTGTGCCTCCTATCCTAACAGCAGTATGTCCCTGGGAATGGTTATTTCTATCTAAGTGTTAAGCTTCCTGCTTTCCAACAGTCCAGTTCTAATTTCAAGGTCCACTTAATTCTCCATCAAGTAATTACTGATATACCCAGAAGCACCTTGTCTCCAGAGTTAAGCATATGGTGAAGAACTGAGACCTACTGGTATCCATTATGGAAGCAGCACGGATGCCAAGCCGATTAAAGATGCTCAGGCTCCCCACACAACATGCCGGGTGAGTGACAGCTCCTCGACAAGGCCAGTCATGGAGTCTGCCAAAACAGTCTCTGCTGCACTGGGGTACACATGGTGCGCTGAGAAAACAGTTCCATTTCTGGTATTAAATTCCCATACTGACCCGAGGACTGTGCCTTGAGCTCAGCGGGAGCGCACCATCCAATTTACAGCTCCACTCTCCGGAGCCTCGAGTGCCAGCCCCTGGCAGAGACGAATGATGGTCAGCCCCTCCAGCTCATAAATTATGCAAAGGCAATAAATGCACTCAGCAAACAGTGCCTACCGTTTGCATTGCCTGGATCCTAACACACTCTGTAAAAAGCCAGAAGCTCGACACATACAAGAGGTCTATTCCGCTCATAAAGGGGGTCTGTTGACAAGCCCAGACAGAAAGCGAGTCACAGTCCTAAGGAGTCTTTCTGCTTCGCTGGCGGCGGTTTATGGGCCTGCTTTATGAAAAGGGAGGTTGTTTTACAGAGTCAGCGTGGGTGGAATTCATGGTCTCGAATTCACATTTAATACACCGTGCAGCTTTCACACCCCAAGTTCAACACACTGTGGATTTTTTTGGCCAAATGATTCTTGGTCTTCAAAGGTTAAAAGAAGAAGTGTCTGCTCCCCGATCCCTAGATACCCACTCCAATTTATGAGAGTTCACATTGAGCCACCTCCCTATGCAGGTTTATGTTCTGCATGAGGCTGGGAAATGGAAAAGGCATGTCAGATGTAGAGATGGGGTCCCAGCTGATTTGACCATTTTAAGCATTCTGACATCGGGGTCCTGCTTTGGTTTATTAGCAAACAGGTTGCACACTAACTACCAGCTTGAGGTGATGGAGTACTCTCCATGACAAGATTTCAAAGCCTGTTGTGAAAAGCTAAAAATATTTCCCTCCATTAGAAAAGCAAGAAATGAAAAGAGACAAAAAAAAAAAAAAAAGTCAGCAACAAAACAAAAACAACTAGGTCTTATAGCAATGACAGGTAAGAATTCCTGGTCACTCGGCCTTTAGACAAAGACACGACCTGAACCATCACAGACAAAAGGAGAGAAAGGGGAGGTCTGCACGCCAGACCACAGCCTCCAACGCACAATTAGAAAGGGACCAGTTCCCAACCTGAGTCCCTCCAGCCATCCCAAAGGAGTGTCCGCTCAACTCCATCTTCACCGCCTCTTCCCCTGGTTTCAGGAATTAACAATGAACTGCTCAAGGCACGGTCTTTATTTCCCAGACAAGCCTTAACCCTTCAACAACCAACCCAGCCACCCAATCTTTCTTCTTTTGAAAGTACATATTTACTGGGTACATTTAAAAAAAATTACCCATAAATCTCCAATCCTGAAGTAAATACTGTTAATACATTTGTGTCTTTCCAGTCTTAAGGACATAATCCCTCTTGTCTTTCAAACATACATTTTAAGAAATAAAAATGAACTCCTACCATTTTGTAACCTGCATTGGTTTTCACATAGCACGTCAAATATTTCAGTTTAATCAGTAAAATTTACCCTGTAACATCACTTTAAAAAATGGCTACACTGCAATCTGCTGTGTGGACTGTAACATAATCTAATAAAAAAATTCCCCAGTGCTGGGTATTTAGATTGTTTCTATTGCACATCCCAGAATTTTTCCCTTTGCACCCATTTGCCAATATTGCTGTTTGCGAGTATCTTTTCAAGGCCCTTCCTTTTCTGCATATTCTTTAATGCCATCATCTCCCCAGAGTGGCATCTGGAGCTCTATTGTCTCTATGTGACTTCCAAGGGAGTCCTTAAAGATTCCCCTGGTCCCTTCTACTATATATATATGCTGAAACTCAAAATCTCTATACCCACATCTGCCAGCTGTGTAACTTTAGAAAAGTTATTTAAACTCTCTGGGCCTTAGTTTACTTCTCTGTAAAATATGGCTAATAAAAGCATTTTCCAGTAAGAAGAGGAGAATGAGTTAATCCATGTAAACATCTTAGTGCATGGTACCGAGTATGTGCAGATGATAAATGTTAACTATTATTAAGCTTCTGTTTGCTATCCCCTCTTGAAGCGTGGTGAATACTTCAGACTCAAGTATCCATCTAAATCTGGACTCAACATCTTTGCTCACCTGAAACTGCCCCTCGCCCATGTTGCCCTTGGTAATAGCATCACCAAGCAATCACTCAACTGCATAAGTGACGAGCCTTAACCTTGACCCCATCCTTGAGCAGACTTATCTTCCCCTCTCACCCCACATTATTGATTCTACTTTCTAACTCTCCATCCCTGTGGCTGTGGCTACTGCTTTAGCTCAGGGTTTTATTTTGTCATTATAGAGGATAATGACTGCTTTCCAAGGTCTATGGTCTCTTCCTTTTCTAATCCAAGTTCTTACTGACCAGAATGGATTTCCTAAATTTCTATTTGATGCGGATGCTTCACAAGGCCTATGAAGACTCTTCACATTCTGTTTCTAATCCCCCTCAACTCCCAAACCCCAACCACTGTCTTAATACAATGCTTCTTAAGCTTTCTGTGGGGAAGAGCCATTTGTTTTTGTTTTGCTTTCTTTAATTTCTAATACGTTACGACAAATATTTTTGTAAAATAGATTAAAAAAAGTCAAATTCTTGAAAAATGAAAAAGATACATAAAATACATTTTTTAAATTAGTAGACTTATGAAACATAAAATTATGCTACTAAGTTATTCTAAAATCCAAAGCTTACTCTTGACTGCCCATATACTAATCTCACAGCAGGTTGGTTGCAGACAGCTTGTGGCCTGGCCCTGGTTGGCATCCTCCTAACATACCTTGCTCCAACCACGCCCACTAACACTCAGGCACGCCCTCAGGCATCTGCACTTAACAATTCCCCCTGCTGGGAATTCTGTTCCTCCAAGTTTCTACCTAAAAGCCTGACATTCATCTTTGAAACACAGTTCCCTTTTTGAATCTTCCAATACTCTTCCAGAAAGACTGAATTGGTTCTATCTCTATCCTTTACAAAACTGTACGGCAGTTGTTTGCCACAACAGTCTTTCCTACTAGAGAATGAGTGCCATGTAGGTAAGGACAGTGCCTTGCTTCCTCCAGGCCTTGGGACATACTAGGTGCTCAATTATACTGGCAAGTCAATCTCATTCTTCTTGCAAGATGTTCCAACAGCGGTTGATTCCATGCAGCATAAGCAAAGCATGATTTAAGAGGTGATTCCAAAAGAAAGTACAGGAAACACTAACATGACTGCTTAATGCAAAGAGATGTGTGTGTGAACCTACTGAGTAGGGTTAAAATTGTTAGCAGAGCCTAGAGTTGGGGCCCAGAAGAAAATGTCTTCCATTAAAAGGCTCAGAAACGATGTGACTATGACTTTATTACACTTCTTCAAAAGCGAACGTTTTCCATTTTCATTTGGGAATCTCAGTATCTGTGTTTTAAGACTCTGGTCCAAATTGAAATAAGTCAAGGTCTATGACATCTCTCTGTCTCATTCAGAATGTAGGAACAAGATGGAATTCTAGGTACCTCGTGATGGAATGCATTCTTAAGCAGAGAGTGGCAATCATTGAATATATCACATACAATGACATTGAGGAGGGCATTGCTCTCTATTCTGCTCAATGGACCTTGCTGGAACAGTTATTTCGTATCTCAAATCCATTTATCATTGCCACCAAAGATGTCAGGGCTGAATACCACTGCTGAACAAAGTTATTTTATTCTTGTTTCTGCCTAAAGGAAATGAGAGGAAAATGAGGGAGAACCCCAACTTGTAAACTACAATATCTAACATCAAGTATAATTTAACTTGCCAGTGACAAAACAAATCGATTCCCCTTTGGGGCAGGTGGTTTATTTAAGCCCTTAAAGACATTCCTCACCTAAAAGCAATTTCAGAAGAAACCACCTGCAGAAAACATGACACTTATTTTCTTATTTAAAGAAGTAAGATAGCAGCATGGTGACTTAAAACATGTTCACCATCCCCTGCACAGATGCCCAATCCTTTGCTCATGTAAAAATGAGCCGCCATTTTGTGCCACATATAGCAGCTCTAATGTTGTCTGTTTTTCATCAATCCACAAAGCCCCAATTTCACATTGTTTACATTGCTCTCATATTGGTTTTGAACTAAGTGAAATTTAAAGCCACTGGGTGGCTAGAAATTGTTACATTTGTAAACCTGAAAATGTTCTTACTGAGACCGTATTCTTACCGACTGTAACATAATGCCGCTGACCCCTCCCCTCTGTCTTCACGGTAACTATGCCTGATCAAATAAAATAGCTCAGATAAAATGAAAGCCTCATTAAAAGATTCGTGTTCCAAACAATAGTTTACAAGAATAAAGCTTTTGGCAGTCACCTAATGAGCCCATTTGAAGATAATATGAGGTCTACCAATCTTCAATTGTTCAGGAGATACAACAGAGAATCAACTCTCAGAAGCCTCTGGAATTCAGTACTCAAAACCCAGCATTCCTGAATGGGGACTTCTCAGAATCTCACAAGTTATCGGTTTGAACTGGCCAGAGCTCAAATAACCACTGCGATCTGAGGGGGCAAAGGGAGCACTTCATATTCCCCTCCGGTGTCTAAGCTGATCACACACTTTCATTCAATCAACAACTTCAGGTAACTACTATGTGCTAGTCCATTCTACCACCCATTAGAAGTGCAAATATATTGACAGAGATCAGGTTGTCCAAAGTTGAAGTTTTAAAGCTCACAAATTAAATTCTATTTTTTTTTCCTTTTTTGTCACTCTGAAATCTAGGTATATTTAATAAAACCATTTGTATGCTGTAAATTTCCACAGATCATTAAAGTACTGTTGGGTTTCTGGAAGTGGGGCTGGAAGTGAATATTTCACGAATCTTTGGGGAGTTCAGCTTCTTTTCCCCTAAGAAAGGAAGTCACATTTTGCCAAGCATAAATATACATAAACCCCAAAGATGAAATTTACTTAAAACCCAGAGTCCACAAACCTCAGTGGTTGCCAAACTCAGAAAAATGAGTCTCTTGTCCAAAGGTAAAACTGACAGTCTGGGGGCCGGTGATTTGTAAATGATCTCTTTTAAGCTTAAGCAACAGATCCTTTGCTTCACTGTCATGGATTTACCGATTCGAAGTCATCCACAGCATTAATCCGTACTTGCCTGGGGACCTGTCACAAATGACTCTGAAGATGGTGTGAAGCGGGAGTTTATTATGAGACCCCGTGTCACTCTCAGAAAGACATCTCTTCCTGTGTTCTTTAGCAGGATTCTGTCTGTGATCCCTTTGTAATAGGGCAATTTCCCCCCCATATATAGTTTCTAGTTGCTTTGGGTGGGGCCTGAGCCCCCACCCCCAGATTTGCTTCGACTAACACTGGCTTCCTTTTGGAGTCCTGTGTAAGCTAATGAAACCCAAATTTGCTGATGAGTAAAAAGGAAAAGTATGTTATGGGTTAAAATAATACAAGAGTCTATTTTTTCCGCTGTGTTGTGATCCATAGAAATCACCCTGAGCCTTTTCCCTTTCTTCTCTGCCTGGGAAGCCAATTGCTTTGATTGCAGTGATATGAGCTAGCTAAAATGACTTGCCCTTGCTTGTGAGGCAAATGGAACATGCTAATAGAACTTATCGCATTACCCGATGCAAAAGTGCCATAGCTCATTACTTTAAGATAAAAGGATATCATTGCAGACGGCAAGCAGAATTGACTTTCTGAGGCCCGACTTGATGATGATTTAATCAACTGCTCTCTTTCACTTCTCATCTCTGTGCCTGTCGGTTTCACAGGTGCCGTTAAATGAGACACTCAGAAAGTGAGCGGAGGGAAAGAAATTGCTGTCATTACTTTTCAAGAAAGGAGGTATGCAAATTTTCGACAGAAAGATTGCGTTCATAATGGGCCTGGTAAAATACAAGGATCATGCTTGACAGGTGAGGGCAAGCCATTTGTATGTCCTTAAAGCAGAGCAACCGTCCTCGTTTAGAAATGTGCTCGGTAAGAGAAACTACAAATGAGAGGCCTGGCGGGGCCAGGGGAGAGGAGGGGCGGAATCGCAGAGTGCTGGTTCAAGCTGGTTTATGTTCTAGAAAAGAGGAGGGTGCTTAAGACTCAGGAAGCCAAAGCCAGAGGAACAGATAACAAAGCCTGGTAGCTCTCAATGTGAACCAAAATGCCAACAGCTCTTAAAAAGTCCACATCATTCTCCTTCAAATATAACTACGGAGCCAGACTGCCTGGGTGCAAAGCCTGGCTGTACTGCATATCACCTGTGAAACCTCTGGCAAGGAACTTAATCTCTCTGCACTTCAGTTTTCTCATCTATTAAATGGGTCTATTGACGGTATGTACCTCACAGTGTTACTAAGAATATTAACTGAGTTAATATATAATAATTTGTGTAAGTACATATATAATAAACATAAAAATGTCTAGAACAGTGCCTGACACATAAGAAGCCCTCGATAGATGTTAGAAACCATCCATCCATCCATCCATCCATTCTTCAGTAAGACTGATTTTTTTTTTTTTAAAGCATACATGAGCCAGGTGTTGGAAATCTACCTGGCTCTAGTTTAGATAGGATAGAATTCTTCACTGATTTCACACATGTAAGTCTTGCATAAATACTTCACCGATTAAACATATACAAGTCTTGCTCCCAAGGCAGGCAGTGAGCTCTTCAGAAAGTGCGCGCTGTGGTGTCCCCGGAATCATCACAGGGCCTGGTGCATTACTGAGGACCCTCAAAGATGCTCAGTAATAATTTGATGCTTTATGGATTCCTCCTCCCTCCCTCCTTCCACTCATTCCACATTATCTGATGCTACCTGTAGTCCTCTAGCCCTGTGAGGAATCTCCTCCTGGACTAGAACATGTCTGAGTTTAGCTGGGAATCTCAAGAGATCACCGTGTGCCTATCTATCCTGGGGAAGGAAAGGTGCAGCCAGCAGGAACAGCCAGTCTGGCTTGAGTCACCTTCAGGAAGGCAGAAAGAATCTGAATAGGTTACAAGATCAGGGTAGTATGAACAGAGGTGTTTTTTCATCCACTTCGTCTTCAATAGGTTCTATTTTCTCCAACATTCAAAGTAAAAGCATCTTTCTTAAAGTGCTTGTAACTTCAAGTTCTTTTTCCTCAGGTAATGAAGCTGCTGCAACCATTCTTCCTTCCACCACGAAGGTTGTGAGATACTGAATGTAGCTACGGTTTTCCATGCTAAGTGTCACCTACATGATTCAATTCCCAGCCAAAGGGACAATGTCCATCTTAAGTTAAAGGGGAGACGAGGCATCCATAATGGCAGGGCAGCCCTGAGCTATTTTGGAAAAGTCTGGTTCCTCCATAGGAACAACTGCAGAGTATGTTTTCCTCTAGAACTGCCAGCCAACAGCTGGCATTCATTAAAAAAGAATCCTGAAGCCAGGTGAAATGGTTCATGCCTGCAATCCCAGCACTTTGGAAGACTGAGGTGGGATGATTGCTTGAGCTCCGAAGTTCGAGACCAGCCTGGGCAACATAGCAAGACCCCTGCCTCTGCAAAAAAACTGAAAATTAGCAGGTGTGGTCATGCATGCCTGTGGTCCCAGCTACTCGGGAGGCTGAAGCCTAGAAGGTCAAGGCTGCAGTGAGCTGTGATCATGTCATTGTGCTAGAGCCTGGGTGACAGAGGGAGACCCTGTCTAAAACAAACAAACAAACAACAACAACAACAACAAAACAAAACACACCGCTCTCAAAGTGAGCAACAAGAAGAATCTTCCAGGTAACTAATAGTTTTACTTCACTGATTAAAAAAAACAACAAAGCAAGACACTTTAGGACTGAATCCTTCTAGAACAGCCCTAGAAGGAAGTATTATATTACCACCCTACCATTTTAGAGATGAGAAGGTAAGTAAGGCTTCCAATGACAGAGATGGTACTTGAACCCAGTTATGTCCTTCGAAGTCCATGTTCTTAGGCAGTATAACAAACCATCTCACCCTCTCTCTCACACTATACAAAGAAACTACCTGAAAACATTTCCCTGATTGATTGCTTGGTGAAGTACAGAGGCAAGCTGAAACTGAGAAGAGATTGCAGTGCCTACAAGCAGCAGTGAATGCAGCCAGTCTGCCATATTTCTATTCCACGGAAGACAGCTTTCCCTTAAGAGGGACCAAGCACAGTCCTTGGCTCACTGGAAGTGTTTCTTTAATCTGAGGCTGACCTAGGTTCAAGTTCTGGCCCCTCCACTTAATAGTCATGCTGTGTTTGGAAAGGAACTTAACTCTTAGAGTCTACCTTTCTTAACCAGTAAATGGCAATGATACACACCTCACAGGATTTTTGTGAGAATTAAATTAGTTCAGGCATGTGAAAGCAGCCAGAAAGACACACCAATAGTTTCAATTTTCCAGTTATTTCCATGAAAGATACGCTATATCATACACAACAACAGGGTAACTTACTAATTATTTAAATGTTGGGTTGAATTTTTGTACCATTTTATTGCTGGAGGGGAAATCATATACTGCAAGGACTTCTGCTCGGGATGTGTTTAAAGACTGGACACTAGGCTACACAAAAACAAAAACAACAACCCAAACAAACAAAACCAAACACCATCATTCCCTCTCAAAGAAGCGAGCAACAAGAAGAATCTCCCAGGTAACTCATAGTTTTCTTCCACTGATAAAAAACCAACAAAGCAAGACACTTTGGAACTGAAGTCTTGAAGTGTTCCTTTAGGTTCTTCACGCACATTTTTTCGCGGGGGATGGATGTAGCTTGGGCTTATTCTTCAAATAGTAATCTGCGTAGAGGGACTAAAGTAAAATGCATAGATACAAGATTTGGAGTTTAAATTTGTAAGTTATGCTATGCATACTGCATGTGGGCTTCGACATTGTTAAAATGTTCAAAGTTAAGTTGGAAAAATAAATAAATACACAGATAGAGTAGAATGGATATCAAAAACACCAGGTGATTACCGGTATAACTAAGATGCTAGATACTTTAAACTCTGTCTAGTGATTCTGACCAGTCAGAATTAGGAGGTACTTTGGACATCCGTACTCACCGAGATTACTTATATTAAGGACTGATTTACCAAAATCAACCGAGAGAGTAATCTTGACAAGACATAAAACTTTCCAGAAGTAACTGCAAAAATGGGAATTCGCCGAGAGAATGTAACTAAAGTGTCTGGCACTTAGTAGGCACTCAAGAGTCCAACAGACCACCGCCCTTTTGGGACACATGGAAATGACTATTCCTCTTCCACAGGGAAGCTTTCCAGGGCTCTGACTTCTCTGAACCTTAGCTGTTGGTTTCCAGCACCTCCAACACTGTTGGTTAGTTTCCTTGACAATATCTTAGCGTTTGCTCATATCTTGCTCCACCTGAAGCTGGTACCTACAAGATGCTCAATACATATATGTGAAAGAAGTAGTAAATTACAGTAGCAAAATACCTGAGGGAAGATATCACGGAAAGTGTATAAGTGAAGAAATCAAGAGAGAGACAGTGGTTGGCGGCATGAACACTAAAAGATCTGAAAGTGGTAGGTGTCTAAATGTGTCTATGAAAAAGATGGGTATAATTTTTTTTTTTTTTGAGACGGAGTTTCATTCTGTCACTCAGGCTGGAGCACAGTGGTGTGATCTTGGCTCACTGCGACTTCCACCACCTGGGTTCAAGTGATTCACCTGCCTCAGCCTCCCGAGTAGTTGGGACTATAGGCGTGCACCACCACGCCTGACTAATGTTTTGTATTTTCAGTACAGACAGGGTTTCACCAGGTTGGTCAGGCTGGTCTTGAACTCCTGACCTCAGGTGATCCACTCACCTCAGCCTCCCAAAGTGCTGGGATTACAGGTGTGAGCCGACATGGATATAATTTTGAAATGGGAGTAAATCCTAAGAAAATAACAGCATGCACTTGGAGAAATCAGATCATAAAGTGACTCTTTTACGACAATCAGGAAACTCAAGATAAAAAGACATATATTTCCTTTCACATTTGATTCACTTCAAGCCAAGTAGAGCAACTGGAATTGAGCAGGAAGAGGGACACTGGTGCTCTCCTATTGCTCAGACACAATGGCCACATCATTAACTACTCACCAACCAGATCTCCTTTTTTGTTTTTTTACAAATACAAGACGACAGTGAGCAGCTTGGCTAAAGGAATGTAAATATGGCTTGAGATAATGAGAATGGTTCAAGAAGATCCAGAGACATCTTAGGCTACTGTCACATAGGATCCTAAACTGATTCCTTTTTCTTCTTCTCTTTATTGGGTATCTGCTTTCACTTTTGCCCTTTGTAGAATTCCTCATATTCATAACAGAGATTTTCAATTAAATTGTACCCGACAACAGTCTTTATTTTAGGATGGCTTGAAAACCTGGTCTTCTATATTATAAACAAGGAAGGGTAGGATTACTATAAATTGTCTGCAAGAAAATACAAATTGTCAAGATAAAAACACCCACTGGTTTGCCAGTCTCAAGTTTCCTGTTTTGACATACTATATGCAGTAATTTGGTATCCACAATCTCTTATTAGAAAATGAATGTGCTATTTTTCCGAATGCTGCAATTACAATAATTGAATTTAAAATGGGGATTGAGTTTCTCTATTTGGAGGAAAAGAATAATTATGTATTTCTGATTAAAATCAAGGGGACTGAAAGAGGTTGTACAAATTCCAGCTTCAGTCTCCCCGAGTGACTCCTCATCAGGGCAGAAAAGCAGTTAGCCAGAGAAAAGACAAATTCAAATGCGGGTGGAGAAACGGACCAGCACCTCAGCAGCAGGCACTGTCTCTGGCCTCATTTGCTTTGTCTCCTGGCCTTCGGTCACAACACCCCTGTGACAGAGGCAATCAGAGCTGCATGGCATTGTTACATTTTAAATGGCAGCCATGCTGGAGTTCCCCACTGTGTCAAAAATTAAGAGTTAAAATGCAAGGAAAACAAACATCTCTTTGTGTTGGAAATGCCTGTCCGCCTTTAGACTGCCAACATTTTGGGGTAGTTTTTACTTCTGCACTGTAGAATCTCTTTTCTGGGTAGGGGAAGTGTAATGGCAGAAGGGTGGGAGGTGAGAGAAAATAATTAACACTATTTTCTAAATACCTATTTTTGTTTTACTACAAAATTACATTAAAAGCCACCTTTAAGGTTCAGATGTAGGAAAGGAAAAGGAATGAAGAAAGAGGACTATCCTACCCTCTTATGCCTTTTTATTTTATTTTTGCTGATATCTTTCAGTCTTCTAAAACCCCCATTTAGCTAAAGGTGAAGGTGAAATGTAGTCTCACAATTCCTCCTAAATGTTCTTCAAAATATAGCTTCCTAAGAAAAGAGACAATTTTTCTAGCACAGAGTGAGCCATGGATTGTTTCTTTATGGGATACTGTTTACTATTTTTTTGTGGCTTCATTGAGATATAACTGACATTGGTAAAAGGCACATATTTAAAATGCACAATTTGATAGGTTTTCATATATATGTATACACCTGTGAAACCATCACCACGATCAAGACAGTGAACCCATCCATCCCTCCCCAAAGCTTCTGTCCTTCTCTCAGGTCCCTCCCCATATCACTGATGTGCCTTCTGTCACTATATATTTGTAGGTATTTTCTGAAATTTTCTATAAATGGAACCACACAGTATGTACTCTTTTTGTCTGGTTTCTATCATTCACTGCTTACTCTTTGACAACTAATTAAAAAGGAGCCTCCTAGCTCCAAGGCAAAAGGCAACCTTCAGAGGCTGCCTCAGCCAGAGTTTATTGTCATCCCCCAGGAACAGAACCGATTACTTGGTCTTACTTTATTCTTAGGCTTTATTATGTACTTCAGTAATCAATAAGCACTTCTATGGCAGAGGGTTTATTCTACCCTATAAATCCAAGAAGGAGAGAATGATATTAAGACATCAGTATGGATGGGCTCTGCTGCTCTGTAACACTATGAGGAGAACACAAGCAACAGATTTAAATCTAAGAAGGTTACAGAGCAGTCACAGCTCCTGGCTGGATGGCAGGGATCATAAAAGACTCAGGCAAGATCTACAGCAACTTCACTGTAAACCAATGGGACTCTCAGAGCAAAAAACCCAAACCGAACAAGCATGCTCGTTGTCTGCCCTGAAAGAATTACAAGCGCTGGCTTGAGCAGAATGTGAAGAGTCCCACTAAAAAATACAAAATATTTCTTAACAGAACAAAAAGGTAGAGAACAAATACTGATTTCAGCCTTGCTCCGGTTTAGAAAGAAGCTCACTTGGTAGCCCCCTCATTGCCCCAGGAGACCCTTTAATTCTCTTCCCGGCAACTCCTCGCCCCAGGGCTCCAAGATAATTATCACTGGAGCATCTTTTCTCTAGCCAGCCCGTGGGGACTCATCCTTCCTTTCAGAAGCAAAGAGGTCAATTCACGGAAGAGGAAATATAAATGGCTAATAAACGTATGAAAAAAATGTTCCACCTCACTAGTAATCAAAGAAATGCAGATTAAAAAGAGATATATTTCTCTTCATCAATCAAATTAGAAAAAAACATGTAAATGCTGACATGCAGTGTTGGCAAGGCTGTTGTGAGGCAGACACTCATATAATTCTGGAGCAATGTCAATTTCTATTTGGAAAATAATTTTGCAATATGCATCAGAAGAAGAGAAGCATGCATCAAGGGCCTTTGCATTTTCCATACTGTCTAGCTCCACTATTCTCAAAAAGGAACAAAAATGTCTATAAGAATTTGTTTTAAAATTTCATTATGGAATTAGGAAATGACCCAATAATACGTTATTTATATGGCTACTGTCAACACATAGCAAGAGCCAGGAAATCTGCTAAGATAGACTTTTCATACATTCACATTTTTAACTGTACAGCAAACTCCCCCCTCCTCACCCCCGCGTGTGTGTAGGTTTTAGTTTTCCAATTTTACACTGAAAGAAGGGGCCTTAAAGACATTAAG
>CAUYLG010018376.1:257500-384095 GCA_963573385.1 Cacajao melanocephalus
TAACTAGAGCTTCAGTGGGCTGCTGTACCTTGCAGGCTCAGAGTGTGTATGTCGGAAGAGGGGGCAGGGGTGCAGGAGGCTGCAATCATGTCTTCCCAGCACCTGGGATCAAGACAGAGCCTGCTGACATAAGGCACTGTCCCTTGGGAGTGGACCGTGACCACGGCAGGCGCTGTCTCGGCAGGGCTGTGGTAGCAGCTGGGATGAGGTTGTAGGCAAGAGAACATATTTTGTAGGCCGTTGTGGGTTGCCGGACGGGTTCATGGGGCTGAAGATCATTGCTTCTTCCTGGAGTTAGGGAGCCAGTAGTGAATTAAGCTCTGTGTTCCAAGAGGCAGGAAAATCCAAGGACAGCCCTTTTTCAAGCAATCAATGCCTGCTACTGCTGCCAGGTGCCAGAAGCCAAGAGGAGAGAGGGCAGTGAGCTTGGTCAAGGCCCATTCAGAAGAGCCCACCTACAGCAAGCTGCTTGTTCTCGCTCAGCAAAACGTGCTGAGGGTGCAGTCATTGACATTAGAGGGGCCCACTAGCGGGGGACTTCCTGTTTCCTGGGGGCCTGTTACACACAGGACAAAGAGAGTCCAGATCATATAAAATATGAAGCACATTTATCTCCTAAGCGTGACGGGTTGTTGTGGGTTGTGTTATTGAAGGCATATACTATTGAAGGTTTAATTATATTTAATCAGAACTGGAAAATGACAAATCACATATATCTTCCTTTGTAAAAACTTGCTCCTATACCATAAATTACAGATTATATTACAAGGTCTAAGAGAAAATCTGAGTGAGAAAAAAAGACAACTGCATGACAACACAAACTAAAACCTTACAATAACGTACAAAGGAGCTAGCCAGGGACAAAAGATCCATGGAGCCACTGCAACCACAGAACCATTCTTGAGTGGCAGAGAAGGGCTTCTCTCTCACACATATAAGGTTTGAGGAAAAACAAATTTCAAAGTCAAGCTTCAGAGAGGTCTGCAAGTATTAGGGCAGAACTCAGCCACTGGCACTGTATGAGGACAACGACATTCATTTCTGGATTGGTTAATGTCTGTGTGTGCGCGCACACAAAAGAACCAAGAACCTGACACATGGTCTGGTCCAGCCCACACAAGGCTTGTTTTTCCCTGTAACCATTGACTTGCTCTCCCTGTAATTTTGACACAGCCACAATATAGATGTCTCTCCACCCAAAACAGAAGACAGAAAGAGACAGAAAGTGCTAGAGATGTTGGGGTTGCTGTGACCTTGTAACAACCTATCAAATGGAGCCACTTAGGGTAGCCACCTGGTAGACAAACACCGCAGATGACTAGATCCTAAACGATCAATGTACCAGACACTTTTTTTAATCTGCATAAGTAGAACTCACACAAAATACTGTATGTGGTTTTCCTGTTTCACTGACTTCAGATGGTCTAGTTTCAATTGCATGAAAAAATGGAAATCTTAATAAGTCTACTAATACCATCACTGTATATGTGAATAATTACTCAAACTATACAATATGCTTGCACATATATTCCATCAGCTCATGCTGCAGACTGCGCTGTTAGGCAGGCAGGGCAGGCAGTCTGACTGTAGTTTCCAGTTGACATAATGAAAAAATTGGAGAGGAGGGCATGACTCGTCCAAGGCTCTGCAGCTAGTGGTGGCAGCACCAGGACTCCAGCCTACGTGGCCCCAACCTTCATCTCACCTTTGTCATGAAGGCATTGTCATCGGGTAATGGGACAGAGACCTATGAAGGCCAGAGAAAGGGTATGAGAATGTCTGAGGTAGGGCTCCTTGAGAACTGGCAGGTTAGGTGAACAGACCTCTCTCGGAGGAGTTGACACTTACCTGTGAGGGAATAGGTGAGTACCCTGAGGAATAAACTATTTACTCTGTGTTAATATGCTGCCATAAAATAATGACATCAACCCAGTCCCAAACTGAAGCCCACCAACTTTGGATCCACTGCACTGGGAGACTTGGTAAACCTTTGTTCCAGGCTGTAAAGAAATCAGACAGTCCAGGAAGCTTATTAAGTAAACTAAAGACAAACTGAAACTTGTGCTTTGAGCCCTGGAGATTCACCCCAGTAGCCAAGGGGGTTAAGCTCTACATCTGTTCCCCTAAAAGCATCCTCTCATGCAGTCTAAGCCTGAGACAGTGATGGGACGGACCTCAGTAACTGACAAGCCTTTTCAGTGTGTGTCAGGCAATAAGTCTGACACCCAGTTTGTGACCAATGTGCAAATGCCTCTTGCCTCCCAGTTCTAAGGGATACAGAGTTGACTCAATATTTGTGCCCAGATCACCCATGTAAAAAAATTCCAATTCTGCCAGTCCCACTGCTGATTATCCCTGATAAGAGGAGGTCACTAACTGTTATGTTCATCTCTACAGAAGCTTTGCTGGTGCTTTGTTTAAAATGTCTCTCCTCATTCAGTCTTTGGAAGAGCATCACAAATAATTCACTGCCTGTGGACCCATTACTCTACATGATGGGCCAATGAACTTAGCTTTAGGGAGCGTTGGGGAAAGGAAAGGTAATATGCACTGACAGCCTCCTAGGTGCCAGGCAAATTCTTCTATGCTTTCGTACTCAACCTTTAACCCTACAAGGAAGGTAGAATTATTTTCTTATTAATAAACATGGGGAGATTTCAGAAACGTTACGCAGCTCCTTAGCATTCAAATCCAGAATGATATGACTGAAGACCCCATGTTATTTTCATTCCAAAAGCAATGTGTAAAAAAAAAACGTTTAAAAAGAGGCCAGGCATGGTGGCTCATGCCTGTAATCCCAGCGCTTGGGAGGCTGGGGCAGACATATCACTTGAGCCTAGGAGTTCAAGACCAGCCTAGGCAACATGGTGAAATCCCATCGCTACAAAAAAGACAAAAATCAGCTGGGCGTGGTGGTGCACCCCTCTAGTCCCAGCTACTTGAGGCTGAGGTGGGAGGACAGCTTGAGCCCAGGAGGCAGAGGCTGTAGTAAGCTGAGGTTATAACACTGTACTCCAGCCTGGGTGACAAAGTGAGACCCTGTCTCAAAAAAAAATTGTTTAAAAAGAAAATGTGTTTAGTTCTTTGGGGGGCTTAGACAGGAGCATCGCTTGAACCTGGGAGGTCGAGACGACAGTGAGCTGAGATCACACCACTGCCCTCCAGCCTGGGTGACAAACTGAGACCTGTCTCAAAAAAAAAAAAAAAAAGAAAAGAAATTGTGCTTAAGTAACTGTAAGGAGGAATAAATGAAGAATGGGCATGAAGATAAAAAGACATTGCAGGTGTATATCAAAAACAACAAGCTTCTGTGTCATCTCTCAGGATAACCCCCCAGGGATATTACCTGCAATAAACCCAGGTTCTTTGTCAAATGGAAAGTAGGAAATATTGTAACCCCTTTGATGTCTTTTCTGGCTCCCTCTACTTGTTTTCATAGAGCTTCTGGCTCCCCAGGACTTTCCACCCAGGTCCCTATACAGGCTGGGTTGCCCAGACCATCTTTGGCTCTAATGTAGACCCCTTCAGCAATCATTTACCGAATACCTCCTCTGTTTTAGGGTAGAGAAATAAGTAAGACACAGGTGCCACCTGCCTAGAATAACTTGAATTCTAGATAGGTGAGATAGTCATTTCGGAAATGTGGAACATTCTGGTTACCTAAATACACAAGGCTGTTTGAAGATGAGCAAAGATTTGCTTTTGCTCATATTGGAATCACTGCTTGGAACAGGACTCCTTGGATATGTCAATCAATGAAGACAAAGAAGCCTACAGCAGAGCTGCTCCTCAGCTCGCCTCCCAATCCCCCAGTGCTGGCAGTGGTGCCAGATAGGAAATGGGGTGCTAGGACATATATTATTTTAATAATTATACATAAAATATGTACCTGTAGTCAAGATTCATCCAGTAGTCAAGATGCAAAGGAAACATTTGGTGAGCTGCCAGAATGAGTTAGAACACCCACTATCTAAAACCATGAAAAAGCCATGAGAGGCACTCACTTTATAATGGCCACCTTTAAGGCGTCATGTCCACCAAAGCTTTTGGCTAGGCTAACCAGATTCATTATTGAAAAGTGGTGTTATTCTACAGATGCATAAATCATCTTAGATTGCTTGTTCTACAAAGATCCTTGACAACGATTTACTTAACAAAAAAAATTTGAGACCTGGATTTCACTTATTATCTTAGGATGAATCCAGGCATTCTTTACTTTCTCAAACTGGAATTTCCTGGAAGCTAAAAATAAGAACATAAGACTATATAAGAACTTCCACCCTGGTCTGCTCCTAGGCATTCTGGTAGGGTTGCCAAGGGACAGTTTGTTGAAGGCCAAATTTATCCTCTAGGAAATAAACATCAAAGGGAAGAGTTTGACAGGGTATGGTGGCTCACAACTGTAATCCCAGGATTTTAGGAGGCCAAGGCAGGTGGATCACTTGAGGTCAGGAGTTCAAGACCAGCCTGGCCAACATGGTGAAACCCCATCTCCACTAAAAATACAAAAATTAGCTGGGCATGGTAGTGGATGTCTGTGATCCCGGCTACTCGGGAGGCTAATGCAGAAGAACTGCTTGAACCCACGAGGCAGAGGTGCAGGGAGCTAGGATCTCACTACTGCACTCCAAACTGGGTGACAGAGCAAGACTGTCATAAAAAAAAAAAAAAGGAAGGAGTTTAATCTCCTTCATCAATAGTCCTTGGCAGGGTTGGCTGTTTTATCCTGTTTCCCAGAACCACCTCGTTCATATCCCAGTTTAGTACCTGCCACGTTGTCATAGTTACCTGTTCAGATAGTCTATATTCCCCTATGGACTGTGAGCACATAGTAGGTACCCAATAACTGTCTGTTGACTGAGGAGTGGAATCATCCATTTATACTATGAAAATATCTGACTCTAATTATATTTAGTGTCTATATTATTTTTGGTGTAATGAGATTTGTAAGTTGACTGTATATGTTGTTAAAACTTCTCTGATTAAAAGGACACATTTTTTTAAAAAATGTGCCCAGGCAAGCTTCCACATTCTATTATCACAGGATTTGATAAACAAAGTGTGTTTACCTGTGCTGTGCCCTTCTAATATCTGCAGGAACCTTGTCTTTTTGCCATTCCCTAGGCACTTGTTTCCAAACTAAAAGTTCTCAATTAGTAGTAGTTGTGACTGTGGATTACCTATCTTGAGACTTGCTCTTTTAGGAATTTTTGGAGGTTCAATGATGATTTGAACCTGAGGTTCAATGAATGATAATACACTAGAAATGAGCAGGCTGGACTGACCACTGTACATTTTCAGAAGCCGGGGGAATATATCATCCAGCAAAACTCTTTTAGAGGTACACGTCTCCCTTCTTCCTTTTTTAGCAGGATCACTTTTTTTTGTTGTTTTTTGCAGGGCAGTGTTAAGTTTAATTAAAAATAATGGATTTCCTTAGTTCCTTCACATGTAGGGGATGACTATTTGATATAGTTATAACCAATGATTGTTAGAAGTCCCAGAAGAGACTGTCCCTACCTGAATAAAAAGGTAAACTCTGCTGGGCACTGTGGCTCACGCCTGTAATCCCAGCACTTTGAGAGATCGGGGAGGGCGGATCACTTAAGCCTGAGTTCCAGACCAGCGTGAGAGACATGGCGAAACCCCGTCTCTACAAAACATACAAAAATTAGCCAGGTGTTGTGGTGCATGCCTATAGTTTCAGCTATTCTGGAGGCAGAAGTGGGAGGATCAATCAAGCCCAAAAGGTTGAGGGGCTGCAGAGAGCCATGATTGTACCGCTGCACTCCAGCCTGGGCAATAGAGACTCTGTAAGTAAGTAAGTAAGTAAGTGAATGAATGAATGAATGAATGAATGAATGGCAAACCCTCCTAAGTCAGAGCCTTTTGTTCTTTCCAGATTCAGGATATGAAATCTAAAGTTCAACAGCCATCTTATGACTGTGAGGCAACATATGTAAAGACTGCATTCTACATGGGGAAGAGGGCAGAGCAGTAACAGGAAGTGCTTTGGTTCCTAGTAGCATCACTGAGCTGCAATCTAGGCCCAGCCTTCCTTTTACATGAGACAAACCAACCACTACACTGTTGCGCTCTCAAAATTAATCCCAACAAATACACCTGATGATGGGTAAAAATAATTCAAATATGCACAAAAGCGAATTATAAAGTTCCCTAAAACATACTTGCAAAAGTAGAGGACAAAAGTTATAACACCCCCTACATCCCAGCCAACAGGAAAAGAATTGCTTCCTACTGCTAACTTCCTGAAGTGGATCTAGCTTCTAAATGCACTCAACTTTTCTCACTGTGAACACTGTTCAAGTGCACGAGTCAGAGAACAGGTCCCTGAGTTGCCTGCATCGGAGTTTGATTTCCCAGTTGGATCAGTGTTTGAATTTCCTTTAAGATTAAATGGATAACTTATAAAGGTGTACTGAATGTAAAGTCTACCAATATTTACAGTCCTAAGCCCCTTTTCTCCAACCACTAAGTCACACCACTCACTATTTTCTTTTTTTTTTGAGACAAAGTTTCGCTCGTTTGTTGCCCAGGCTGGAGCGCAATGGAGCGATCTCAGCTCACCACAACCTCTGCCTCCCGGGCTCAAGTGATTCTCCTGCCTCAGCCTCCCAAGTAGCTAGGATTTACAGGCATGCGCCACCACATCTGGCTAATTTTTTGTATTTTTTTTTTTTGAGATGGAGTTTTGCTCTTGTTGCCCAGGCTGGAGTGCAGAGGCACGCTCTTGGCTCACTACAACCTCCGCCTCCCAGGTTCAAGTGATTCTCCTGCCTCAGCCTCCCGAGTAGCTGGGATTACAGGCATGCACCACCATGCCTGGCTAATGTTGTGTTTTAAGTAGAGACGGGGTTTCGCCATGTTGGACAGGCTGGTTTCGAACTCCTGACCTCAAGTGATCTACCCACCTCAGCCTCCCAAAGTGCTGGGATTACAGGCGTGAGCCACCGCACCCGGCCAATTTTTTTTGTATTTTTAGTAGAGACAGGGTTTCTCCATGTTGGTCAGGTTGGTCTCGAACTCCCGACCTCAGGTGATCTGCCCGCCTTGGCCTCCCAAAGTGCTGGGATTATAGGTGTGAGCCACTGCGCCCGGCCACCAGTCACTATTTTCATTAGCTTAATATGCAAAAATAACAATGTCCCTGCTTTAGAAATTTTGGTATAATGTCTTAGCTCAGAACGAAAGGCTACGGCAGTTAAGATTTAACACTTGCCTTTTTACTGAATTAGGCTTTCCCCTCCCATTAAATGCTGATCAAGATGACATGCCTCCTTGTGTAAGCAGTGATTGCTTCCCCAAGTCAATAATACTCTACACTGCTCACGGAAGACATTGTGGAAATGCACACCTACACATATGTACAAGCCCACATGCATACACGCCACATGAGAAATCTTGGGAACTTCTGTATATATAATGTCCACAAACTGAAAAGTCTTTCTCCAAACTGATAAGTCTTTCTCCAAACTGATAACCTATATTCTCATATATGTCCACACCTTGCTGACCAGGTATAAGTCATTTTTTTCAGACTTATGAGTTATATATACATACATACACACACACATATATGTATACTAACATACCAACTGATACTAGACAAGTCCACAGCACACTCCTGGCTTGCACATGCATGTACCTATGTGCTTACATATACCAACTGATAGTCTTCCTGCAGAGTTATAACAAGGGGGTGCATACAGAGTGGTATACAGTTATACTTAGTGATAAATCTTTTCCAGACTGTAGACATTTCCTTTGGTACTGTTGTCACAATCCAAAGTAGTGCCATAAGGTGGCGAGACCATTAGCCAAGATGAAACCCTCAGGGGCAAGCACACCACTGTTTTCAAATCTGTTCCTTCATGTGACATGCCAGCTGAAATTACTTCTACAACATGGTCAGAACCAACCTGGATAGATTTATAATACCTCCAATTGCTATCGGCATATTTTGAGAATCATCTCTACACAGCAGATAATTCTCTTCAGGTTGGAGGAACTGCTAATTCTTATGCTTGCCATGAAGTTTTTGAGGGCAAATGTTTAAATAGGAAGGCTGCAGAGCACAATGCATGCCTGATGTAACCAGTGCACCCTACAAAGGAAGCCCACAGCAAGGTGTATGGATGAGCTTCCTATCTCAATAGTACACAGCTCCTAACCAACCAGCTTCTCTTCATGATCTCTAGTTATAAGAGTACCTGGCTACTTCTACTCATTATCAGTAGGAAGCAGCTCCCTGCTGACTGGGGAGGTGGGGGAGGGGCAATTTACAGCTGTACTTTGTCAGCAAAACTGTGATGATTATCAGTGATTGTATGCTGAGCACCCAGAATGCACCAGGTGCTACAAGCACTAGATGGGTGACAACAGCTGCTGTTTTTAAGGGGTTAAGTGGGTCCTTTTCTGTTCTCTCTGCCCTGATCAGACCTCCCTATCTTCCTCCATTCCTTACTTCTTGGACCTTTCTCATACTTTGCTCTCTTACACGGAGAGGAATAGCATTCATTCTCCACCACTCTTGAATGTCCTCATTGTGGTTTTGCTTAATAGTTTTACTCTCATCCTAATGCTGTGATTCTCATGGAGCCCACCCTATGAACCATTTCCTGGCTGACTCTATGATCACTACCATACCTGCCCCCTTCCTTCCCAGTGCTAGGAATTTAAAAGGTGGAAAAATTTTCAAGTCACGTTTTGTTTTCCAGCCACTGTATTCTTTTTGTTTGTTTTTTGTGCCCCAGGGTCTCGCTCTGTCACCCAGGTGGGAGTGCAGTGGTACAATCCTCCCACTTCATTATTTGACTTTTCTGTAGAGACGAGGTCTCACTATGTTGCCCAGGTTGGTCTTGAACTCCTGGGCTCAAGCAATCCTCCTACCTTAGCCTCCCAAAGTGCTGGGATTACAGGCGTGAACCACCCCACCTGGCCCACTGTATTTTTCTTACTTTAAAATTTTATGCATCTTTCTAGGAAAAAAAAATCCACTGAAACTAATAAAGGATCACATTTTTATGTGAAGAGCATGTATACACACACACACACACACACACACAAGATATAGACTTAGAACTTCAATTTGGCACATGGCTTTTACTTGGGGGTAATGCTGAGATTTTTATGTTTCAAGGGAACATTATTCCCGATCAGTTCTTGTTAAGCTACTTTTCAAGAGAACCTAGGAAGAAGGATGAATTCTATTGGCCAGCAAGTGGTAGGACAAGAAATCACCACAAAGACAGCTGCAAAAAGAAGCCTGGAAAAGCTGAGGTGGTTATCACTGTAATTAACAGGGATAATTAACACGAGTTCTTGCACAATGCGTTTGGTTTGAAGGGAGAGAGAAAATGCTGGCTATCTGATTACAATTCTAAAATCCTCCAATTCTGACAAAATCCCAGCTAAATCTGCTGCCAAACCTACTTGCATCCTGTATTACCTCCTCAGCAGCTATCGACTGGGTCCACCTCAAAATGTCAGCTTTCCTCTGCATAACATGGGAAGTATAACTGAGTTTAATTGGTGTCTGGATTTTCCATAACTTACCAATTATTTGGCCAGCTCAGTTTTTGGCATATGCAGAAAGTCCTTGATGTCCATAAGGAGAATGACAACTTAACAAATCAGTAGCTTTTGGGTACTTATGGAAAGGTTGAGAGCAGGCCAGCTGCTTTCTCTATTGGAGGTGATGCATGGTTAATTTCTTTATTTTAGCATACCGTACACAGATGCAGCTGGGTTGTTAATTTTGCTTTGCTACCAAGAGTTACAAGATATCAGCTATCGGCTGATTTATTTGAAATCCTCCCTGGAACGCATCAGAATTTTAATTGTTTCCTGAATTTCTGCAAGAGAAGAAGAATTGATGTCACTGGGAAATGCCTTGGGTCCCTGCTGACTGCAACCAACTCCCAGTGACTGATTTCCAATTGATACAGATGAGGCCTGAGAGGCAGCACACATAGATACACCCACGTGAGCCCAGCAGCCTCATAATGGCTCACAGAGATGATGGGGGAGACTAAACATTTCTTTCCAACAACTCATCAAGTACACTGTTCTTCTCGACAGATGTAGCCGGCGGGGCCCGACATAGACGCTGGCAGAAGCAGATGGTGCCGCGGGGCAGCTCTCTGTTCCCTGCTCCCTGGGTTGGGCTCTGCAACATGGGGAAAAGGGCTTGTGTGTGCAGGCGGGTGGGACAGGGCTGTGTTTTCCAGCAGCAGGTAAAATCCATTTGTCACACCAGCTCCAACCGGGTTTTCAGCACAGAAGTTAATATCTGAAACCAATGAGGCATTCTGTCCCACCACTGCAAGGAAGCGTGAGGAAGCCTCTGACTCCCCATGTCCTCTGAGAGGAGGGAGGGACAGAGGAAGGAAGGGGGTGGTGGGTCAGGAAGGCAGAGGGAGGCCTGGCAAGGGAGGGAGACAGATGAAAACATACGCCTGGCTTACAGTGGCTTTAAAGCTTTTGCTATTTCTTGCTTATCTTTCAAAACAAGATGGCAGGCAGGAAAGGGAGACCATGAAAAGAGTGTTTTCTTTTAAATACCTTCGGGGGAGGACGGCTACCAGGCCACTACCACCACCATGAATTGCCAATGCCACTATAATCACTAAAATCACCCCCCCACCCCACCCCCCCAAAAAAAACAAGCTTCAAGGAAAAACAAGTGTTTTGTTTCTCTGTTCTTAATAAGCAGCCCCTACATTTTCACTCAGTCTGAAACATGAATACGTATAGCAGCAATAAATTTTCATTGCATCCAACTTTGAACATTGCAAGGGTAGGTGGCACAGAGAGGATTTTTATGAGTAGGCCTTCAGCTGCCAGGATCCCACCTTCATAAAGAAGAGATTTTAGTCCATTCTGTCTATTTATTTTGTGGAGAGAAATCAAGGGCAATAAACCATGAAGAAATTCACTCTACCTTATTCCATTTCACACTTTTGTCAACCACGCTTTATCGAGTATTTGAATGAATTTTTAATATCATGCCACAAAATGCTTTGGTCTTCTATCATATGCTGGGACTCTATCAATCTGATAACACTTGGGAGTTCTGAGAGATACTCAGCACTGAAGAAAACAGCTTTAAAGTTTAGTCATTCTGATGGAATGTAAAAGCTTATATCAGTGACAGGTTGACAGAAAAAGCTGTTTTCCTTTCCATTTCACAGACTTCCACGTACGAACGCCATGAAACATGTCAGGGCTTTCTCTGAGTCTATGAAGACAGAGATGGCATCTGCTCCCAGTGGGGAGCCCTTCTAACCAGTAATACTATAAAATTTCATGATTCTGAATTCTGACTGACATTCAAAAGGGCAGGGAGGAGGTGTTTACTATATTTTATAGAACAACATCAATTGCTTGTCTTAGCACATAAATATAGTTTTATGGTATACAATGCCACCTCAAGCATCTTTCCTCTCTCCTGTTCTCTCTTGCAAAAAAATCATAATCCGTTTGTACTAACCAAAGAGGTTTCTAATTTCCTGCTATAGGTAGGAGGGAACTTATATTTGCATTTACCCTGAACTATGCACTTTTCTTGACTCCTTCAGGAAGCAGCTGGCATAAAGGGCAATGGTTTCCACTGATTTCAAGCATAATCTATAGATTTTATACTGCAGCAGGAACTTCTGCCCCAGTTTCTAACTATGCCATTGCCCTCCAATTCCTACTGGATCTCGGTAGAAGCAGCAGTTAGAGAAAATGCTCATGAAACTCATTTCTGAAGTTTTGGTTATGGTAGTGTTCTCTTTCCCCTGCTGTTTCTTCGTAGGTAGAAAGATGATGAGCCATATTGCTGTGGCAATACACAACAACGAGAAGCAGGCACAGACAACCATCAAGGTCTGTCAAAGGAGAACAGGGGCCCCAAGTTCCTCTGCACATGTGCAGAGCCCTGTAATGAGTCATCTTCAGATCAAAGGTGGTGGGTAGCATAGCCAAGTAACTCCAGGTGTCCAAATAACCCCTGCTCTCTATGCCTGAACCACACACACTCTAAAACCAAGCTTGAAAAACTGGAAGTAGACCCTGATTTGAAAGGGTATATAATATCCCTCTGAGTTCACTAATTATCTCTGGAAACCTCCCTTGAATGGAGGAGATGGAGTGGACAAAGGAGCCTTCACAACAAAGAGAATACAACTGAGTATTTATTAAGAAAATGTGAGCATTTTTATCCCCTGGAAGCCAGAGAGATATAGATAGGAATAAAGGCCAGACAAGGGAGAAGTCAGGAAATTTAGGAAACTGGATGACAAGCCAACCACCTCTATTGATGATATACTGTAAAGAAGGAAGAAAAATCACAAGAGAAAGAAGACAAATGGATCTCTTAAATCATGCTTAGATAGGACCCCAGTGAATTCCAGTCACCTCCAGAACACCCTCTGCCCACTCAAAGGTGAGGGTCAGGTGATAGATGATGGATTTTACACTTGTGTCTTGGACAGTGTTATAAAACAAGAAAAATACATGTGGAAGACATGGAGATTAGGGAGGGATAAGGTGTGAAGAAGACATTCAAATTCTCTTTTTCTTAAAAATACAACTGTTATCCATGTCACCATGCTTTCTGGACTCATTCCTGCTTCTTGTTTTCAAACCTGGGTATGAATGTTTTCAAGCCTTTCCCCAAATCAGTTCTTTTAAGAATCTGGCCAGCAATCTGACATCTTTGATCTCCTTCCAAAACTTCTCTCTAAAGAACCAAAAGGACTGCAGTGTCTACACATGTTTAAGAGGACCCAAACCGCCCAGCACATAAACAAACCTGTAATGAATTTTGTATCAAAACATTCTGCCAAGGCTTCCTTATATATATTTTTTGTGGCTCTGCTCAGTTTGTTCAGGAAAGAAGACCCTATAGGGAGCTGGAGAGATGTCTCCATCCCTCACCCATTCTTAAGTGATTTCTTTTGCTGAGAGAATGAGAGAAGAATGGACAGGAGTCGCGAAATCCCAGAGGCTGGGAGTCTTTGAGGTATTCGTACATTAGAGGATGCTTACAGGAAGGCAGGTTCTTGGCCACAGTAGGCAGGCAGGTGCCAGCTGACATCGATGATCTGATGAAAGGCCCTGCTATTTGCCAGTTAGTTTCAACATGCATTGCCAGGAGATGGCATTTAAATTAGCAACCTGTACTGAGAGTGGCAGTGGGGCCCAAGGTGTGGAAGGGTGGCGTCCTGGCCAAGTCTCCTGACTTAATTCCAAGTATCAATGTAGCCGGTCAGCGGCATCTTTGCCTAGGGAAGGTATGGCAAGAAATTGCAGAGTGCTCTTCCTTTGCTCTGGGAAGACTCACATCCTGTTGTCTTCTATTCACATTGTGATTGCATACCCTGCTCAAGGCAATGTTCCAGCAATTCTGCAAGTTCTGAGCTGGTGGCTTAATAAAAGTTCACTTGTAAAAAAAGGGGGCTAGGGTACCTTTACTGTAAAATCCTGGCATCCAGGCCCACTCAAAAAGTCCCATTCAGTTTATAAATGCCTTGAAGGACAGATCTTTTTAACAGCACTATTTCAACTACACCTAAGCTCCTTCCGGCTATCAAATTATTTTAATGAGGAAGAAAACATTTAAAATCAAAACTAGGGATGCCAAAGGAAAACAGTGGTGTCTCTTTGGGTGCATCCAGGGGAGTGCATGAGTGTTCTGACGAATGGGGAAAAACCCGGTAATTATTATGATGGGCATCAATTTGGGGAATGGGGGAATCACATTCATGCCAAGCACTGTAACGGTGCCTTCATCCTCAATTCTTGAAACCACTTTCAAGAGGTAAATATGATTTTTTTGCCCTTTACAATTAGAGACTGAAGCTCAGAAACGTCAAATGAATTGCCCCAGGTCACACAGTTAAGAAGAAGCAGAGTGAAGTCTAACCCACACTCATCCCCAAGTGATTCTTAAGTGCGCTCTTCCTGCATGCAAGCCTTTCTCTCTGCACCCCACAAACCAGAACTCCAGATTCAATCTCCTTCCCAACTACCCAGGAGCGCTGGAGCGTTGGAATCATTTCTTTATGACTCGATGCCCTACTCAGAAAATGTGATTGCTTCCAGGGTACTTCTAAGACAAAATACAAGGTTTTACATGTGTAAGACCTTTTTACAGCAAACTGTGATTCAGCGTGAGCTTCACAGAGCACCTTCTGAGACAGCTGACCCCACTTCACTGGAGCGGGTCTGGTAAGCCTGGAGTCTTGCCAGTGTCAGGAGTGGACAACCTTTATGCTGCTCCCATCAAGAGTCACAGATTCACAGCAGCACAAATAGCATCTCTGCGTAATTCTTTATTTCCTGGGCTGATACAAATGTCCTTCTTTTCTACTGTTGCTCACTCAATTTGTTTTCTTTCACTTAAGACGTGCCAATTGCTGGGCACCCTGGAGGTGCCTCCAAAACACAACATCCTATTTTCACAGTGTGACATCATAAAATACAAGCAGCAGGTTTGGAACTTTGGGGGGAGCAAGGACCCCAAAGCACTACAATGATTTTTAATACCTCATATTTGGCTGTGCTGGGCCAAAAATGTGTATAGAAGGTTATGAGTTGATGAGAAACCTGGGGGGAAGAGTATAAGAAGTTAAAGCCTGTCAGTCTCTGTACATGAGCTCAAAGACACTGGATTTTGTAAAGAAAATGTTCAAATGTGTGGTCTGTACAGTGTTAACCCCTTTACATGAATGTGCCACATACTCCTGGGGGACTAGACTGCTTCCTGCACAAAAATCACGCTGGTGGAAGGATGGTAGAGGAGCTAGAGTTCTGCCCTCCTGTTTGCAGATCTTTCTTTCTTTCCTTTTTTCCTTTTTTTTTTTCTTTTGAGATGGAGTCTCTCTCTGACACCAGGCTGGAGTGCAGTGGTGCAGTCTAGGCTCACTGCAACCTCTGCCTACCAGTTCAAGTGATTCTTCCACCTCAGCCTCCCAAGTAGCTGGGACTACAAGCAGGCACCATCATGCCTGGCTAATTTTTTGTATTTTTAGTAGAGACAGGGTTTCACCGTGTTGGCCAGGATGGTCTCGATCTCTTGACCTTGTGATCTGCCCACCTCAGCCTCCCAAAGTGCTGGGATTCACAGGCATGAGCCACCACACCCAGCCGTCTCCAAATCTTTCTAGATGTTTGCCTTACGCCTTGGCCTCGAGGTAGAGCAGTCTCCTCCCACCTCCGTAGCTTTGACGCTTTATCTGCATATGACGCCTAACCATAGGCGTTCTTCAGGCTTCCCTCTGGATGCTTTCCTCTCTTCTCTCCAGAGTCTCATCTGTCTTCACCATGACCTCCATGCAGGGGCCTTTCCAACTTATATCGCAGCCCACCTCTTGCTCCCCAGCTCTGAACTCACATTTCCACAGCCTCCAAAGGTTATTTCATGTCCTGTGGCCAGCTCCAGCTCTGTTCCGTCTTTCCTCCTCACCTCACCATGCCACTATTCTCACAGGCTCAAAGATGTCCAACAAGTGGCTCGCCACAGAAGCGTCACCTGGAAAAGTTTTCCCCTCAAACTACACACGCGGGCTTCCCCTGGAGGAGCTGATGTGCCCCCTCCTGGCACACACCGTAGGGAAAGAGGAAGGTGTGGAAGATGAGCACAGAAAGGGGAGCAGGTGTGTGCAATCTGACTAAGGCCCCCAGGGGATTCTGTTTCCTCTCCCCTCATGCCATGGAGAGCTGCTTCTCTAAACTTTGACATTATTTGTTAAGTCCCATTTCTGCCTCACATTCCCCATCAAATTGGTTGCCCAGTCCTTGCTGACTGCCTCTCAAAAATACCTCCCATATCTGATTCTTCCTTTCCATTCCCACAGCCCCCAACCTCATTATCTCCTGCCGGGATTGTTGTTGCAAGCAGGTCTCTGAACCTCCAGGCTCTCTCAGCTCCAATCCATCTTGCACACTGCTGCCAGATTAACCTTCTAAAGCAGTGGTTTCTAAACTTTGGCGTGCATTAGAATCACCTAGGGAGCTTGTTAAAAATACAGATGCCTTGATCCCAACCTACAGATTAGGATTGAGTAGGTCTGGGTGGGGCCCAAGGTATATGTATTTTTTAACAAGCTCCCAGGTGATTCCCATACAGTCAAGGTTTGAGAATCTCAGGCACAGCTCTCACCATGGCGTTCCCTTAAAAAGAAAAGTTTCAGTGGCTTTCCCTTGCTTACCAATCTCCTATATAAGGTGTGAGGGGAGAGGTAAGAGAATCCAACCAACCTTCAAGGCTTGGCATGCTGACACATCAGGAGACTTTTCAGCTTGCCTGACCACCTACCTCAGCACGAACCTTGTGCCCAATCCTGACTGCTCACATCTTCCCACGTATGCTTTCTCCTTCCCTGCCACCTAAACTTGGTCAAGCTATTTTCTCTGTCTTCAGTGTCCTGCCTTCTCCAACTGCATCAAATGTTGTGATAGGCTGGAGCTAGGGAACGTTTTGCGCAGGAGGATCACATGGTTGGGTAGAATGCACCACCCTGGATAGTGTAAACACCTTGCAACAAGGATCCAAACCACACAAACGCATACCTACAATTCTGTGTCTGTCTCATACATGCTCTATCACTTATTCCTTGAGATGATCCTCTGAGGTACTAATTTTCCCAAGCCTGCTCAGCAACACAGAGAGTTGTTGCTATTCAAACCCAGGCTCACTTGACTCTAAACACAGGTTTTTTTCCAAATATTTGCTACGGGTATAGTTAAAGCCCATGCAAGGATCCACACTTGGTCATGGGTGTTTTTCTAATTGTGAAGATAAGTCAGTGTTGACTAGTTTGTGTTCCTCAAATAGTAGGTGAGCTCTGGACCTTTGCCCACTGGTTGCTGAGAGAAGGGAGTACTGTTTATAGGAATGAAAGAGAAGCTCTCTTAACTTCCATTTGTGCACTTCCCTGGAGTAACTAATCCTGTCCACTCTCGGAGTAGCTTACCACACCACACACTGAATCTTTGTGTCTAGTTGGCTATTCTGTAGTTTGCCTACACACTTCTGCTCTCCTCCGCTGAGCTATATGCTTACCAACACTCAGCTGTAATCCATCCCAAGTTTTCACCAGTTGTGCTGGGTATTACAATTATATCGTTTAATTAACAATTATCTTCATTGCTGAACTACAAATATGGATATATAGTTGCTGCTTCTCTCAAACCAAAGAAGAGTGTTTTAAACACTTACTAAAGGTAAGAGACTTATAGATAAACTGCTATCCACTTAGGTGTGGACAAGGCAATTGTAAAAGACTGGCAAAACAAAAGAAAATCTTAAACCTAGAGGACTTCGAAATTTGACAAGTGTCCAAGATCTCCCTCCACTTAGACTGAAACTGAGAATGTAGAGAATGCATTAGGGACAATGTAATAAAGATGACACAGAGCTCTAATAAGCAGACCCATAAGCAAATAAAATACCCTGGCAATGTATGTATAATATACATAGAATGGCATAATATTCGAAATCTATGACTATAATTCACATAGTCATAAACTAAAAAGACCTGGCTTGGTGTGGTGGTTCATGCCTATAATCCCAGCACTTTGAGAGGCTAAGGTAGGAGGATTGCTTGAATCCAGGGGTTTGAGACCAGCCTGGGCAACATAGGGAGACCCTGTTTCTACAAAAAAAGACGAAAAAATCAGCCAGGCATAGTGGTGCATGCCAGTGTTCCTAACTATCTGACAGGTTGAGGCAGGAGAAACACCGGAGCCCATGAGTTCAAGGAGGCAGTGAGGTATGATCGCACCACTGCACTCCAACCTGGGTGGCAGAGCGAAACCTTGTTTCAAAAAGAAAAAAAAAAAAAAAAAAAAAAGACCATATGACTGTCTTGATAGTTGCAGAAAAAGCACCAAAAAAAAAATTTATTCCTGACAAAAACTCTCAGAAAACCAGGAACAGAAAAGAACTTTCTCAAACTGAAAAAGGCTGTCTATGAAAATCCCAAAGGAAACATCATACTTATGGCGAACAACTGAATGCTTTTGCCCTAAGATCAGAAATACCCACTCTCGCCTCTATAAAATATTGTTTTGGAGATTCTAACAGTGCAATCAACAAGGAAAAGAAATAGTCATCCAGGTTGAAAAGGAAGAGTTAAACTGTCTTTATTTGCAGACATAATTATCTATGTACAAAGATCAAAGATAATCTATTAAAAAGCTTCTAGAACTATAATAGTATGTGCAAATCATAATTTAGGAATATAAGATCAATATATAAAAATCAATTGTACTAGCGACAATCAAAAATTTAAATTTTAAAGATGTATCATTTACAATAAATATAAACTAGGGATCAAACAATATAAACTAGTGATCAATCAAAAAAATATGTGAAAGACCTGTGCATTAAAAAATATAAAATATTGCTAAGAGAAATGAAAGATCTAAATAAGTGAAAAAATACCTTGTTCACAATTTGACTCAATAATAAGGTATTAATTCTCCCCAGAGTGAGCTATAGATTCCACACAAGTTGACAAGCTGATTCTAAAATTCATATGGAAATATATGGACTACAATAATGAAAAAAATTATGAAAAGAAGTTGGAAGGCTAACACTCCCTGATTTCAAGCTGTAGTAATGAAATGATGTCGTATTGGTATAAAAACAGAAAATTAGATCAGTGAAATTGAGTAAAGCGTCCAGAAATAAACGCATACATGTAAACAACAGAATTTGAACAAAAGTGCAAAGGCAATGTTGTAGAGAATGCATAACCTTTTCAATAAGCCATGCTGGAACACTTTAATATCCATAAGCAAACAAAAAACTTGAATCTGTACCTTAAACCATATACAAAATTGAAGTCACATCATATACAAACATGAAGTCAGAAATTGGAGACTTAAATGTAAAAACCAAAATTGTGAAACTTCTATAAGAAAACATAGGATAAAATCTTTTAATCTTGAGTTAGGCAAAGATATAACACCAAAAACACATAAAAGAATAAATTAATTGGGCTTCATCAAAATTAAAAATTTCTACTCCTCGAAAGATACTGTTAAGTAAATGAAAAGAAGCCACAGACTAGGGGAAAATCTTTGCAGAATATGTGTTTGTCTGTGTGTGTGTATACACATGTATATGGGTGTGTACATATATATCAAGAGTTATATACATATATAAATAAATAAAAGTCTATATTTTTATTTTAGATTGTTTCTTAAACAGTATCTTTTTGTATATATAATCTCAAACTCAACAATAAGACTTTAAGTTAAAAAGGGGCAAAAGATTTACATAGAAAGTTTACCCAAAAAGATATACATATGGAAAACAAACACTAGAAAATATGTTCAATATCATTAGTCATTTAAAAAAAACAAAAATTAAAACCAGAAGTAGACACCACCGTAGGCCTATCAGAATGGCTAAAATGAGGCTGGGGACAGTGGCTCATGCTTGCATTCCCAGCACTTTGGGAGGCTGAGGCAGGTGAATCATCTGAGGTCAGGAGTTCGAGACCAGCCTGGCCAACATGGTGAAACCCCATTTCTACCAAAAATACAAAAAATTACCCAGGGGAATTGCTTGAACCTCGGAGGCAGAGACTGCAGTGAGCCTGGGCCGAGATAGTGCCACTGCACTCCAGCCTGGCAACAGAGCGAGACTCCGTCTCAAAACAAAATAAAACAATACAAAGAATGGCTAAAATGAAAAGACATAAAAAGTGTTGGTGAAGATGTCAGGAGCTGGAACTCTCATACACTGCTGGTGGAAATGTGAGACAGTACACCACTTTGGAAAACAGTTTGACGGTTTTGTAAAACATTAAACATATACCTACCAGATCCAGCCATTCTACTCCTAGATACATCCTTAAGATTCTGTCCATACAGAGAGTTGTATGTGAATGTTCATAGCAGCTTTATTTGTAATAAACAAAAATTGCAAACAACCCAAATGTCCATCAATAGGTGAAAAGGTAAATTAATTGTGGTGTATCCATACAATGGACCACTACTCAGCAAAAGAAAGAAATAGCCTCAATGCATGCAACCATATAGATGAATCCCAAAATAGACCGGGTACAGTGGCTCACGCTGTAATTCCAGGACTTTGGGTGGTCACGGTGGGTGAATCACTTGAGGTCAGGAATTTGAGACTACCCTGTCCAACATGGCGAAACCCCAGCTCTACTAAAAATACAAACATTAGCCGGGTGTGGTGGTGTGCCTCTGTAATCCCAACTACTCGGGAGGCTGAGGCAGGAGGATGGCTTGAACCCGCGAGGTAGAGGTTGCAGTGAGCAGAGATCATGCCACTGTACTCCAGCCTGAGTGACAAAGTGAGACTTTGTTTAAAAAAAAAATCTCAAAATAATTATGCAGAATGTAAGAGCACAAAATAGTATACACGCTGTAAGATTACAGTTATATAGTACTCTAAACATGATAGTAATTTGTAGTGACAGAAGGTAGATCAGGTAGCTGAGCAGTGGTTTTTGTGTGTATGTGGCAGGGGCTGGGTGAATGGGCAGGAGGAGAGGACTACAAAGGAGCATGGGGACTGCAGAGTAATGGATGGACACGTTCATTACTTGATTGTGGTGATGGTGTCGTGAGTGGGTACTTTGATCAAAACTTATTAAATTGTACACTTTAAATATGTGTAGCTTATCACATGTCAATTACTCCACAATAAAGCTGCTTTTAAAAATTAAGTATAAATAGCATGTTTTCTTCTTTATGACTTTTCCCTTTAACCTTCTTAATTAACTACATACTTCCTGAGTTAAGAGGGTTTTTCTGTATGGGTAAAACAAACAGGCTTGATGGTAAACAGCAATTATCATTCAGAGCTAAAACACATCTTGGAATTATCTAACATGATGTTCACATAGAAAAGCTGAGGTTGAACAGAGTTAAGTGCAGTTCCCAGATCTGTATAGCTAAAGAGTTGGGAATACAGTTTCCACTCTTCTGACTCCCGGAGGATCCTTGAACCTGTAATCTGTGTTTATCTACAAAGTCACTAAGCACTGATAATTCTGGAAACAATCCTTAATGAAGCAAATCTGTCAACTAACTTTCAATCTATGTTAAGTACATGGCAGCTGACAGAGACCACTTGAAAGTGAAAAGATCATCCAGAAGACCAGGGAAGCAAATCTTTGCATACTCGGCTCAATCAAATACTCTGGTCCACAAATACAAAATCCATCTATTTCCTTCCTTTATCAGTTGGGTGAGCTACTAATGAAAATGATTCTGATTAAGTATCACAATGGGCAAAAACAGGCTGATAATTAGGAAAGAATGGAGCATAGGCTTTGAAGACAAACACATTTGGGTTCAGATGTCAGTTTTCTTTTCACTTAATATGCGGCAAGTTTGAGCTGGGATACCCTCTCTGAACCTACTTTTTTCCTCTGTAAAATGAGATAACAGTATCTTCCTTATAGGGTAATGAGAATGATAAATGAAAGCATATAGTTCAATGCCAGAAATATAGTATATGTTCACTTACTGGTAGCTTTTAAACATTTATTTATTTCCTTTTTTTTTAAGAGGCAGGGTCTTGTTATATTGTCCAGGTTGGTCTCGAACTCTTAACCGCAGACGATCCTCTCACCTTAGACTCCCAAAGCACTAGGATTAGAGGTGTGAGCTACCACACCTGGCTAATGTAGCTTTTATGATTAGTGGGACACTATCGTTCCAGAACAGTGATGATCAATCCAGTGGTTATCACAACTCCTTCATCATCTTGAGTTACATCAATACTATGTCCCCAACTCTCTGTCTCTCATGGTCCGTGCCCCACCTTCCCCACCAAAGTGGTGAATCTCCTCTACATCACTAAGAATCATGATCTAATAGGCCACATATGTTGGAAGCAATGTGTCTTAGTCCTTAGAACTTTAGAACAAAGATTATTTTCCACTCATCTCATGTTTGCTGATATCTAGCCCTTCCAAGGATAAGCACTGGGCATTTAGGACTATGGTTGGCAAAATTCAAATAAGTGACTGAGAGATGCTATATCAGGCCCAGGCAATTCAGTTAATTTCAGAATAGCCTGGGCTTTCAAGGCAGAATCCCTGCATTCAAGTCTTAGTTCCACTATGTAAATAACCTGTCAAGCATCAGCGTTCTCATGTATAAAATGGGGACTGCTTATAAAAGTTGTTTTAAGAATGTCATGAGACCATGGCACTTAGGAAACTCAAAATAAGTTTTGGCAATTATTATTAATACCAACTACTCATCTACAGGGAAAAAAAAGAAGTGCCAAAGAGTCTTGGCCCAATTTTTCATTACTAATTGATAACATATGAACACAAATACACATACACATGCACCTATGCCTGTGTAAGGTGAATTTCCAAGGGAATAGAAAATAGCCAGTCTTTCAAAACAACTGGTAAAACCCTCAGGGAGACAGCTACCAAGCAATAACAACCAGCATTTTAAAAGAGGTAGCTATGGAAGCCACAGTGAACAGAGCAGGTTCCCAAACCTTGCTTCTTCTTTGCCGAAAAGATGTCAAGGTGAATGAAGAAAATGCTTCACGTGGCTGCTTGCCACGAGGCTCACTCTCTGTTTTTGATAAAAGACAGCCTGAGTGCAAGGAAACGGGCGAAAGTGAAGAAGAAAAGAGACAAATTGGATGCTCAACAAGCTGGCTTTCAAAGAAGACAGGTATTAAAGGTTGAAAGGGGGGTGATGGGCTCCATGTTACAGAAACCAAATCATTTCAAAAGCAGAACATATCAGCTGCATGCTTTGGCATGGCTGGCTAAGAGCAAGGAAGCCCAGTAATATCACACAGAGCCCCTATAATCAGTATGTGCTATTGTCGCCACAAGGACAGAGGACCAGATCAATGAAGAGGTGCTTGTGAGACACAGCCTACCCAGGATAATGAGGAACCATAGGGAGGCATCCACACAGGCTTTCTCTTTGGTTCAGAAAAAATCACTCATAAGCCAGGCAATTTTCTGTGACCCTCAGTAAGGTCCAGTGAAATACTGGGTTCAGGACAAACCGGGCCGTGGGGCAGATGAGCAGGAAGGGCAGGACTCAAAAGCTGGCACTCTGGCGAGCACCGCTGGTTACCAAAACACCAATTCCTCTCTTCCCAGCCAGCACACATGCACTGGGAACCTCCTGAAAACAAGTTCCCATAGAAGACATATGGTGCTTACTTGCTAAGAAAGAGGGCTAACAAGACAAACTGAGAAGGAACAAGGGAAAAGCTGATTGAGTTTTTCAGTCTCCTGAGGAGGTGAGATGCAGGCTGGAGGACATGAATGGGGCTGCTGTGCAAATGCACACCCCAGACAGAGGAGCCCCTCTGAGCATTCCTTTTTGGCCCGCTCCCCTACAGGCAGACCAGCAAAATCAATACTACCCTCCCCGTCAGGAGCGGTCAGTTGCCTATGGCAACTGGTGGCTCTCTGCTAGGCAGGAAGAGCTGAGCTTCCGGCCAGAGGACTCATATCCTTGGGGGTAAGAAATGGCCCCAGTGGAAAACCTCTCTAAGTTTAACTCCTTGAAAAACACACCGTCATCTAGGAATAGGGTCCCTTTCTAATCCCAGTAGAAAACAGGGAACTGAAAACCTTGCCGTACTGAGTTTGTTTAGAGGGTTGAATGGTGTCTAAAGATTTCTGGAAAACGGTGGTTCACCAAACAGTGGGATGTCAAAGCAAGAGCGGTACCAATGGCAAATTCAATCTTATCTTAAGGACGTGCTATAGTTAGCACGCGGAGGCAGGCTGAGTATGCATCAGTTGGTTTTCAAAATATGTTATTTACAATACGCAGCAGATGTTCTTTGAATTCTAATGTGAAAATACAGGCTTTTTATTTTTTACTGACAGACTAAAAAGTATACTTAATATAATAATCTCGCAAAGTCCAAAGATTACCTCACAGTTTGGAAAATACTATGTTGAGTCATTAGTCCCATTACTCAGTATTTTCAAAACTCACCAGATAAATACGGTACACTGAGACTTCCTGGTAACGACCTTCTATTTTTTGCAAGGAAGAACACAGCAAGGCTTCCCAGAAGCGTCAATTAAATCTGGAAAATGTTTCTAAAATATTCTGAAGCACAACACATGCACACATGCTGAAATGTTTCAGGAGGTCCTCGCTCATCATGGATGAGTTTCTGCTGTCATTCATTCCTTAGAAAAAACTGAGTATCTCCAATGGGTTAGGAAGTATACTAGGCAAAGGGAATATAAACATAGGCAAGAAACCATTCTTGCCCTCATGAAGCCTTCAATCTAGGGGGAAGAAACTGTCATAAAAGAAACCATTGCAAAGCTATGAGAATAAGCCCTCTAACATGGTTATCATCACATACTAGAAGTATCTAACCAGTTTTGAAGGTGGTCAGGCAATTAATCGAATCACGGGCCAGTGAGAATTTCCCAGGGGAAACTTCACTAGAGAAGTCAGGAAGATCTCTGAGGAGGCTAGTATGTCTGGGCTCCATCTGCGAGCTGCGGAGGGGCAGGTCAGGGAAGCAGCAGGGGTGGCTAGGGAAGCTCCGAATGGCAGCAAAATAAATACCGGAAAAGAACTCACACTCTGGGGCCCAACCAACTCCCCTGTGCTTCCCAACATGGGTGATTTGCTTTTGTCATTTTTTCCCTCAGGGAAAAAAACAAAAAACAAAAAACAAAAACAGAATGCAAGTTTGCTGTGAAGATTCAGTAAGAACACATGAAAATGTATGGCACGTAGTAGGTGTCAAATATGTGTTAATTTGCTTCTTCTTCTTTTTTTTAAAGCATTCTTAACACTCTGCAAGGCAAATGTTTCTCTGACTCCTCATCTCACCTGGAAGAGTAAGTTATAGTTGGGGTTGATAACAGTTCTACAGATTATTCAACAGATACTCTGTGATTGTGATTCTGCAAATTATTTCAAAAATACTCTCTTACTGTGAAGGCCTGAACTCCACAACGGGTTGTGCTTACACATAATCGTTAAATATAGGAGATTTCTAAGGTGAATTTTGTTGTATTTTATTTGTATATTCATTCATTCATTCATTCATTCAACATTCAAATACCTTGAAATAGTCATTCAAATAACCAACATGTTCTGAGCATCTAACGCACAGAGTGAGGCACTGTGTTGGTTCTGGGCACAAAGAGATGGCCTGGATATTCTCACCGCATGATACGTGAAGACAAGCCAACAAAACACAAACAAAACATATTTGCTGATAACAATGACAGGGTACTCTTTCTAAGTCAGTGCTTCTCGGCCTTGGCTGCAAATCTGCATTACTGAGGAACTTTAAGAAGGTACTGATACTAGGGTCCCATCCCCGGAGATTCAGATTCAATGTGACTGGATGGTGGTCTATGTGTGTATGATTTAAAAGCTTTGCAGAGGATTCCAATGCGCAGATAAGGTTGAAAATACTGTCTAGGGTATCCAGTTCCTTTACAGGTTGTCAGGATATGGTTTTATAGTTATCAGCACAAATATGGTCATTCTCAAACTTTGGAGTGTATCAGAATAACCCCAAGGCCCAGGCTCCTTGACGTAGGAAAGGGCTAGGGCCTTTGTGTATTTACCAAATGTCCCATGTTAATTCTGAATCACAGGAAAGTTTGAGGACCACTGCTCTAACACACCCTGGCTATATCATATGGAATATGAATAAAGCAGGGTATCTGACTTTTTCAGAGCCAGGTCACAGAATGGGTGAACTACTTAAAATCTTCCCACCTTCGCTGGCCCCTTCTTAGCATAGCAGCTGACTGCCGGCCATACTGTGCCTGGTCTTGACAGAATGACTGCATCTTAAAACTTCTTCCATTTGTTTTGCTTCAACTTTTCTCACTCTAGTAATTATAATGTTTCAAGTCCCTCTAGAGCTCTGAGTGCTAAGTGTTCTCTTGCATACCCTCAGATTTTATTCTCAAAGTAACACTAATTCACGTACAGTAGGGGTCCCTACTTTTGAGGCCCAGGGACTTGTCCACAGATCCACTGCTGGTAGATGACTCAGGACTAAAACCAAGGTTTCCTGACTTCTAGATTCTTTTCATTATGTTCGTGTCCCTCAAAGTGTTGTCCTTGTACAAGCAGCATTAGCACCACCACCTTGCTAAAAAGGCACCCTCCTGGACCTCAACCCAGACCTACTGAATCAGAAAATCTTGGCATGGAACCTTGCATGTGTTTTAATAAGCCCAACAGACGTTTCTGATGCATGTCAAAGTCTGAAAACCATTGCATTTTATCATACAAAGCTACTGGTACTTCTATCAATGCATAATTCAAGGAAATATTCTCTTCTTTGGTGCACTGGTGAGTTCTAGGTACACCAGAAGGTAAGGGGGAAATTTGTGAGTTGATGTGGACTCTCGAATGAATCCACAAAACAGTAAGAAAGCACATGTCCTCTTTTCCTCCTGACTCCTCTGAGAAGGACAAGGTGGCTATCGTGGAGATGAAGCACCATCTAAAATATGTGTGTCTGTGTCTGCATTCTCCCAGATAGGCTTCAGAAAAATTCTCTTTACTTGCAGGCAGTGAAGACTTGATGAATAATTCTAGTCTTTCAACATTGCACCCGTAATTTTTTGCACTGAAAAGTTACTGTGAAACAGAAAATGAAGTCTTTCACTGGTACCAGCCAAACCTACAAAGTGGCTCCTTTATGATGAATTCATGAAAAATTTAACGTTTTGAGAGGAGAGGAGGGTATTTACAGTATCTGAGCTTAGCAAAGTGGAACAGGGAGCCAAAGTATGATTTTTTTTTTTTGGCTCCCAAGGCACATGGCACATAAAATGTTTCTATAAAGAAAAAAAAAGGCAGATTTGGTTCTGAGTTCAGTGAAATATAATTTCCATTTGGCTGTTTGGAGGCAGTTGCCTTTTTAGGCAACTCCCCACTTCAAGGAATAGTTTGGAGCTCATTAGAATCACCCATCTCCTTCCAACAGAATGAGAGAATGGCATTCTGAGAGAACGCTAGGCTTGCCCAACATGGCCATAACACCAGACAGGTTCCTGGAGTTGCCAGATTGGGTCGGCTACGTGTGATGATGGCACCTGTGAGATTTTCTGAAAACTTCATTTCCTCCCCCCTCCCCCCACACTGGGCTGGCAGCTCTAGGCACTGCAGGGTGGGTGAAAATATATTCTTTTAAGATTCCCACCTGTAAGTGGTCCAATAACAGTTACAAAGAGTAGGCAGGGTAAGATGGAGTCACCATCTCATAAAAAATCTAGGACCTGGGCCATGCTGTGGCTAAATTTGCTTAAGGTTGAGTTCTAGAAAAAGGCATAAATCGAAACTTAGATTATGTAGGGTAGTAACACAGTGCTGACCTAAAAAGAATGTCAAAATAACAGAATTAGAAGGGACCTTGGTTAACCCATACTTTTTGGGAGACTCTTTCCAACAAACCATCCTCTGCCTGGTTGGCCAGCTTGCCCTCTCTGAGCTCCTCTTGAAGACGGCAGCCAATACGATCTTGAAGCGGATCTGACAGTTAAACCATTTATCTCCGCACTGAGTTTACATTTGCATGGGCTTGTTGCAGGAAATAAAGAATTTTTAAAAAGAAGATTTAATTTTCTTTGACATGATAGTTCTTCAAATATTTAAAGACAGCCAATATGTCCCTTTGTCCAGGTCTGCTCCTATCCAATAATCTGACATTGGGTAGTTAAGTCATTAAAACTCCCCTCAACATATTTTCCTCATTATGAAATGGATATTGGGATAACTATCCCTTTCTAACCTGAAATAAGTATAGAGAGGGTCAGATAAGATGTGAAAGTACCTTGTAATGTATAAAATATTATGCAAATGCAAAAACATTACAATATGAAGATGATGGCAGGTTTGCTACACTTCTCTCAAACTTCTTTCACCTCGGCCTTGTACCGAGATCGATTGAAAATAATAACAGCGTGGAAACTCCAGAGAACTCTCTTGACACTGACATAACGCCTGTCACCCACAAGTTTAGTTTTTTACATCTTCTATATTTTATAGAAGTTAAAAAATTCATTCACTGAAGAAACATTTTTTCAGGATACACTATATTGAAGGTATTTTATCAGCGGTCCCAGGAGTTAAAACAACAAAAATGCAAGGCTCCCACTTTCTGGGGGACTGGATAAGACAAGCACATACATAATGGAAATACAAGACGACGTGCTAAATGTCCTTTCCTCCTAAAACTTTGGAAATTCAAAGGAGAGAGAAATACTGTTCTAAAATTTCATGGAAGAGAAAGAATTTAAAGGACAAGAGAATTTCAACACATAGAATCATGTTGGCAGAAATAAAGGACTTCATTTTAGATAAAAGAATACAGGACAAGAAAGGTCTTGTCAATGAGAAATTGTGGAGGTGAAAGAATGACCAGTGTTTTGCTTAGGACAGGACAGAGTATATAAGGAGTAGAAAACAGCATAGAAAACCTTGTAATTTATGATAAGAAGTTTAGGATGTATTCAGTAGGCTTAGGGGAATTTGAAAGATTGTTGCCTAGGGTTATGACATATGTGTTATGTGTTGAAGAAGGACTGCTATCTGGCAGTAACATAGAGGATGGAATGAGCACAGATCGAATGGTCTGGTGATAGTCCAGATGACAGCCAATGAAGGTCTGGACCCAGACAATGGCATCGAGAAGTAGAGATGACGGATGAAGAAATACAACATCAACAGAATAAAAGAGCTGTTATATACACGATGCCTTGTCATCTTGGCAACCAAAGAGGTGATAGAGAGAGAAAGAGAAAGTAAGAAGTCAAATTTCCAACCTTGGGTCACATTATGGCCAACATTATGAAAGATGGAAAGCCTGTCTGAGTTTGAGTTCTGTTTTGAGCAATGAGTCTAAAGAGTTGGCAGGACATCCAAGTGGTGAAGATAGTTTTGGAAGTTATCCACATAGTTAGGAGCCAGATGGTGTTATGAGGCTGGAAAGGGAGAAAATAGAGAGACAGATAAAAGAGTGGGCACCCATATTTGGGAAGGCACTGAATATTGGAGCCAAAAGTAGCTGGATAATGTGGAGTGCAAGAGAAGCCAAAGGAAAAAATGTGCTTCAAGATGGAGGAAGAGTCAACTAAGCTTTGGGTTACCCAGAGGTCATGGGGAATGGGCTCAGGGAAGGGTACTGGGCTTGATGCCATGAACTGCAAGGAGAGACATTTCTGTAAAGTAATGGGAGCAGAATCATGGCTGCAAGAAGTGAGGTGGGAGTTGGTGAAAGGAAGCACCAACAGACAGAGCAAACTGTGCTTCCAAAAGGTTTGGCAGCGAAGAGAATGAGAAAAAGAGAACGGTAGCTCGAGGGGGCAGCAGGATAGAAGCAATTTTTTAAAAGAGGGAATGTCGAGTATTACCGTAGGTTGAAGAAAGAAAATGAAGATGCAGTCCAAAGCCAGGTTCTAGAGCAGGAGAAAGAGAATAAACAGGAGGGCACAAATTAAGGCATCCACCTTAGAGAAAAGGATGAACACGTGGTTATTTATGTAAGACTAAACAGGGGGAAATATTGGGTAAATCTGAGAAGGGGTATAGGACTGTTCAGATCATTCATTCTACAGAGAAGTTAGGGGGTGACTTGATAATGACGTTTGAATTTATAAAGAATTTGAGTGTTGGTGAAATGATGAGAGAGAGGCAGAGAAAACGAGGGAATACAAGTTAATGTTATAGAAGGGTAATGTAGGTAAAAAAGTTAGAGATAAGTGAAGCCTTTCTGACCATAAAACATGTAAGAATCAGCAACCCTCAATGGAATATTAGAAAAAAATATTTTAGAGACATATGCAGATATAACTGGACTTATATTCAGTCAGTTAGGATATTTCAGAGATGAATGTTCAGAATAGGCAAATCCATAGAGACAGTGGACTAGTGATTGCTAGGACCTGGGGTAGGAGGGAATGAGCCTGTGGTTTCTTTTCAGTTGATAAAAACGTTCTAGCATTAGATAGTGGTGATGGCTGTACAATTTACTAAATGGCTGTGAATATATCAAAAAATCAACAAATTGTATAATTTAAAAGGATGAATTTCATAAGTGAGATATTCATATCTCAATAAAGCTGTTTTTAAGAAATATTTCAGAGGTAGAACTGGTGATAGACATGGAAATGCACTATATGTTATTTCCCTTCCATATCTAAAAGCCTCTCGGGTTGTATGTCTTGCAGAAAGTTCTTAAGGTTCCTCAAAGCCTCTGCCTAAGGCATCATGCATTTTTAGACAGATGGCTGAGGAGAGACATACAGAGGGCGCATGGCAGCAGTAAGACTGAGGGAACTACTGGGCCTCTCAGTACTGTATTCTAATCAGTGCTTCCCAAACCAGAGTCCACAGACTGGTTGCATCCACACCACCTGAAAAGCATTTTGAAAGTATAATCCCAGGCTCCCATATAGGCCTTAGAACTAGAATATCTGGGGACAGAGGACCAAAGCCTATGTTTCTATGAAACCCTCTGGACTGGCAAATCTCTGTCATAACTAACCATACTGTTGAGCAGGAACACAAGAAAATGGTGAAACTGGTGGAGTGGTAGCTGGGCCATTGCTATGCTGTGACACAGCCCACCTCTCATAATCACCATTCCATGCCAGGATATCAGAAACACAACCTTTCTAAATATTGATTGCTACTGTTCACATTCATAACAGTCTTCTCTTTGGTCCTTAAATTTTTTTTTAAATTTTCTATTTTTAGAGACAGTGTTTCCCAGGCTGGAGTACAGTGGTGCCATCATGGCTCACTGCAGCTTCCAACTCCTGGGCTCAAGCAATCCTCTGATCTTAGCCCCCAAGGTAGCTGGGACTGCAGGTGTGCACCTGGCCCTCCTTGGTCCTTATACTTTATGAAGTCCTCGGTCTCATGAGACAATTTTCTAATTTGCTTTAATGAAACTACTTCTGTTGTAGCAAGAGAAGATGCAGATGCTGTAGCATGCATATGGGCTATGTTGATACTGGTTCAATTGTGTGGCAGAATGAGAGTGAAATCATATAATATTGCCACCCGGTTGTAATTTAATTGGCAAGTCATACTGAAATACCCATGTTAAGAGTTCTTAGAAATCAAGATTTAAAAAAAGGTCAACACAACCACAGTAACCTCCTCGTGACTTTTCTTTCTATGAATGAACATCTTCCTTTCTTCCGTCCTTTTGTGTCTCCCATGAAACCAGCACTGGGCTATGCACAAATAAGGTATGGTACCTGTCTTTAGGGAGAACACAGTTTAGTGGATAAGCAGAAAGCAACGGATGATCATGTGTAGTGAGGTACATCTTGTGAGAGTCTGCACATCACGAATGCAGGAACATGGGTCATGAAGCATGTGTGTAGTAAGGAAACTGTATCATGACTCCAATGGATGGCAACTTCATGGCAACCTGTGTAAACTGCTCGTTCACCTCCTAGTCCTAGAAACTCAGGGAAAAAGTGTTCTCTGTAACCAGGGCTGTGCCAACCATTACCCACTATATCTCCAAGGTGCTGGCAACACATATCTGGCTTCCATGTGGGGAAATGGCCAGCCAGGGTAGTGATACCAAGCCCCTTCACACTCGCTTCAAGGACTTTACTATAATAATCTCATTCTCCTACTGGAGGCCAGTGAGGGAAATGAAAGACAGCTTCTCCACATGACAAAGATCAGAATCCTCTGCTCTAAGGATGATCTGCCCACTACCCAACACCAAACAAACTCTAGATCCCTTCAACCCTGTAATAGTAGGCTGAGGAGACAGGCTCTGACATTGTCTACTGACAATCCTAGGAGCTCCTTTTGCCAGCAGCCCAGATCACCAGGGCACAAAGGAAAGCCCTGAAACCTGAGGGCTCTTTTCCTCTCACAGACAAGTTCTTGGCACCATCAGCACCGAGCACAGCAGCCTGGAGCTGAGCTGGAATGGCAGTCATCTTTGTGAGGCATGACAGGAGTGGTATTTTGCTGTAGGCCCAGCTTCTGTTAGGATGGCAGAAGGAGTGACTTGTCACCCAGAATTACTTCTCAGATCCCAATTATATGTTTCAAAAATATCACCTATTAAGACCCAAACACGTTGTTTGCTGGTTGCAGCCCTTTGAACAGGTTACCATGGATTTATGCTGGCATAATGGGCCTGCATGATGTATGTTCCCTGTCAGTGCTGAAACAACAGTCAGTGCGTCTGAGTAGGCCCACCTGCCAAGCAATATGTTCTCAATCCCTCAGGCAGAGTGGTGCACTGCTCAGCTAAGAAAACGTCCCCCCACTGAGCAAATGGCAGAGCCATGAACACGGGCAACCGTGAGCGCATGCGCACAGATCACAATCACACGGCAGGAGGGGCGGTGGGGAGGGACAGTGAGGATGTTCCCGTCAAGCTTCACTTCACAGTGACAAGCAAACAATCTCATGGTTTTTTTTTTTCTTTCTTCTTCTTTTTTCCTCCCCCCAATGGACTAGTGTAGGCACTAATCCCATTCATCATTAACGCAAGTGGCTGGAAGTTGGCTAGCGGATGACTTCTGAAGCCAAAAATGGGGAATGGACAGGAACAATGCTCAGAACAATGCAGAAGTGGCTTGTCTCATGGTGCTTAGATATTTTGTCAGAGTATAAAGGCATTGTCTAATGGAGATCGCACTTTGCAGAGAAAGGGAGGCAGCAAACAGTAAGTCACCTAAGAGGCTGCAGCCTGTTTCACCGCACTGGCAGATCTGAGAGCTCACCGCCACCCTGTTTTTGCTTGTCTTATGGAGATGTCCCTAGACAGAGAGGCAGGCTTCACCCTTACTGTGGAAAAACAGACTTTTTTGTCAAGCACAGGCACTGGGATTTTTGGCTGGGAACGCTCTGGCTAATTAGCGATAGCATGAAGTCTGTGCTGTGAAGAATGCCTCAAAGATGCAGAACAGATTCTGCTTTTAGCTACTCATAAGATAGAAGCTATGATGAATGCACTGCTTTCTAAGTGAATAAGCTCTCTACAGATTATGTAACAAGAAATAATGAGTGGCTTTCTTACAGGCGATGGGGGCATAAGGCTGTTCAAAGCAGTAATCATCTTTTTTAAAAAGGCTAAAATTTTACTATGGGACTTTAGGTCAATCCTCTCTAACCTCTTCTCAAGATCTCTAAACATTTTCCCAGGTCCCAAACCACATGGAGTGATATGTCACAAACAGTCCCTGTCAAGGACCATGACAGACTGCTCACTTGCATTTTACAAGGCTGTGCTCTGTGCTAAGCACATGGGCAGAACACATGCTAAGCACCTCCTCCTCGCATCTTCTACAGGGAGGAACACAAGCTAAAAAAAAAAAAAAAAATCAACAACAACAAAAAGCAAAAGCCAAATGATGAAATACCTTGCAGCCACTGCAAATTATAATTTTCTCTTGGTCAACATTAAAGAGTATCAGAATATATCAATATGAAAAAAGGTAGAATTTGATCTCAGTTTTGGAAAAATATATAGACTTCATAAATTGTGTATATACACAAAGAAACATCTGAAGGGATGTTCACAAACAGATATCTCTGGGTGATGCAGCTTCAAGTAGTTTTCACTTCCATTACTTTTTCGTATCTTTTAATTTTTTCAATAAGGATGTGTCATTTTATGAAAATCTATCGTGTTATTTGAATAAAAAAAGGAAAAGAATGACCATAATGCAATGCAGTAAGCAGTAAGCACACTCAAATGAAGGAAAAATCATGCTGCTCAGAATGAGAACAAGTCTTAGAAAAGGCAGTGAGTGGCTTGTACACAGAGGTTGATGATGAGTACAGAGTGGGGCAAAGCTGCATAATGAGTCCAGGTAGAAGTACACAGTGAGTAAAGGCAGAGTGGCAGGGAACTAGGGCCTGCCAAAGGAGCAGCCAGGAATCCACTTTGGCTGGAGGAGGTGCAGGTACCTACAGTGGAGAAGTCAGATTTGAGAGGGAGGGTGGAGCCATGCTTTCAACAGTCCTTACTGCCAGATAGAGGAATTGCCATTTAATTTGAATGGCAGATGAAATCAAAGGAAAAGAGAAAATGTGTGTGTGTGTTTGGGAAGGAGTTGGTATAGGAGGTGTGCTTTAGGAAAATTAGACAGGCACTAATGCATAGGACACATCAGAGTTGGGGACTTCAGTAGAGAGATGAGTTAGAAAGCTACTGGACATTACAAAGAAGCGAGGAAACACGGATATTCTGAACAGATCTAAGAAGAAGTCAATTTGGAAGAGTCTAGAGTTTTTCAAATTGGTTGACCTAGAGATTCAACAGGGACAGGCAGTGATGATCTTCAGGCTGGGGAAACAGGAGGAGATGATCTGGAGAGAAGATGAGATTACAGACAGACACTCTGAGCTTGAGATGCTGTCATGATATGCAGGGGAAGTTGCAGGGCAATGATGTCTGGACTGCTGAGAATACTTGTTCCAGAAGTCAGTAACTGGCTTCCAGATGCACAGACGTTGGTAGAAAGTAAGTGCTGTGAGCCAAGACTTTTAGTCTTTCTGATTTAGTTGTGTATTGCCCACCTGTAAAACAGTGCTTGGTATACAGTATACACTCAAAAAGTGTTTACTCACTGAAAGAAATAATAACTTTGAAATTAAAGGATCAATGAGAGTGTAACATAAAGGTAAAGAGAGCTGAAAACAGACCTTTGAGAATATTTAGTAGGTAGGAGGAGGAGGAAGTCAATGTAACGAAGGAGAAAGGAGAAGGAGCTTTAAGCTTACCGTTCTGCCATCTGGTCAAATTCTGCCTCTAATTTTCTTTGGAAAATTTTCTAAGATTTTCTTAATCTCTATTTTACCATTTTTGTAACTGCTGGGTTAATGATCTTAGAGGCTCCACTGAGGTACACAATATTAAGACTCTATAAATCCCTCATCATTGGCTTAATCTGTATTATTAAAATTTTCTTACGTTTGTGCCTAGGGCTAACAGATGATTTGCAAGTTTCCTGAATGCTGGGAAATTTATCTCCGAAGGTTTGCTTAATGTTACACTTTCTTATAAAGTGTAGCTCCATAAATAAGTTGATTTGACTTTTTCCTTGAAGTATAATTTGTACACAGGGAAATGTACAGATCTAAATTGTACAGTTGGGTGAGTTTTGACAAATGTATGTACCGTGTTACCTACCTTCCAATCAAGATAGAAGATATAAGACATGTCCGTGCTGACTGGATTTTGATTTCTTCACTATTGCATTATTGGGAAATCCACTTGGGCTATCATTATCCCTCTTCTTTATCGTGTCAATATCTCAGTGGTAAAATAGCTATATAATCAATAATTTTAAGATATAGAATTCTAATGTTTTTCTTAGTATTATTTAATCCTCCTATTTCAGTATTTTCCCCATGTAATAGACAAATTCAACTAAAAGTTCTGGACCAGACAAAATATTATTTATACAGTATCACTGCCAATTTTTTAACTTAAAAGAAATCATGAATCTGACCATCTCCATAAGAGGTATTTATCCTATACTCTTCTATGTTAATGGATATCTGGCCATTTTAAGAGAAAAATACTTAATTCGCTTTTTAGCCAAAGATAAATGTGTTTGATAGCATATTTCTGAAAACATGATGTTCTATTTCAGGCTAGTTTTGAATATTTCCTTGGTTGGGTCATGAGACTGTGGTTTTTGAATTATTTGGACCCAAACACCATTCAGCTGACTTTGGCTCCTCAGAGTGAGTAAGGGGAGCTCTGCTCCCTCCTGTTTTTAATCAGATACAATTTGATATTTACCCATTTCTGACACCTGGCTCTGAAAAAGCCCGTGGTTTTTCAGTTCAGACTAGGCGTTGTCCCTGGCCTTGAGGGGTCCTTTGGATTCGACAGTTTCTCCAAGTTCCAATTCTGTAGGGTCAGTTTGGCTCTGTTTTCCCCACCTTACAAGAAGCAGGCTTCCCAGTCATAAACCCAGGCTGTGGACTGGAGCCCTCCCCTGAGATCACAGCCACGGACGGGGTCCTGGCTCTGCCAGCAGAAAGGGGGACTGCTTTTGCGGTTACTGTCAGACGTCAATGCTGGAGGCTGGCTTCCAGGCAGCCTCCAGCACTCAATTTCTACCAAAATGAAATAAGAACCAACACATGCAGCTGAAATTACCAAAGTCTGTCCTTCTGATACTTAAACAAACAATTCTACCTGCACTGAATTTTAAGCCCTTCTGGTCTCTATTTGAGCAAATATTCCAGTATTTGCACTAACTTTGTTTGATCCCAAAGCCACATTAATCAGGAAAGAGGAGAGAATATCAATTGTGCCAAATAACTAAGTCCTTGCTCAAGTCAAATGTTACAATGAAAAAGTCACTTTTATAGTGCTGGATGCTGAAGAGCTCCAACAAGACTGCAGAAACGTCAATAAATCAAATAATCAATATACACTGTTAGAACCACTTCAGACACTTTGCTCAGTGTCAGTCATGTTTTGTACATGATGTGTCCATACCCTGGAGAATCTGGGTCTGAAAAGTTGACCCCATTGTCTTCTTGACCATGATTTGCACCTAAATATTTTCTACTTCTAAGTCACTCCAGCATGGCACAGTTACTTGCTTCCGATACAACAAATAAGCCAAGCAAAACCTCTTAGCTCCTGTCTTGTGCTGAAGAAAACAATGCTACATAAGACTAAAGTGAAGTTCTTAGAACACATTAAGTAAATGTCATGATAGACCAATTCTGAAGATTAATAAATTCAGTCTCATAGTATAGGAATCCTCTTTACTTCCTTGTCAAGAAAGGATTTTCTAGCCCGTGTTTGAATACTTCCATTGACAGTTTACTACTTTTCAAGGCAGCCAGTCTACCAAGCTACAACTACACATTTTATCTTGCACTGAAATGTGTCCTTCCAGAACCTACACACACAGAATGACCTCAATTCTGTCCTCTGAAATGACACAAATTAATTCTAATTCTAATTTTTTTTTTCTTTTTTTTTGAGACCTGTGCTCGCTCTGTCACCCAGGCTGGAGTGCAGTGGCACAATCTTGGCTCATTGCGACCTCTGCCTCCCAGGTTAAAGTGATTCTCCCACCTCAGCCTTCAGAGTAGCTGGGATTACAGGTGCATGCCGCCATACCCTGCTAATTTTTGTATTTTTTTAAGAAGACATGGGGTTTGATCATGTTGACCAGGCTTGTCTTGAACTCCGAACCTCAAGTGATCTTCCCATCTCAGCCTCCCAAAGTGCTGGGATTACAGGTGTGAGTCACTGCATCCAGCCTAATAATAGTTTTTCAACATGATAGTTCTTTAGCTATTTGGCATCTAAAACCAGCCTAGGAGTTGTAGGATTTCAAAGACGGTTGAAAGCACAAAGCACGGTACTTATTCCAAAGTGACTACAGGTGGTAAAGAACATAGCATGGGGAGAAATGCCAGATACAGGTGATGGGGAGGAAGGCAGCAAATCACACTACCAAGTGTGTACCTATGCAACAATCTTGCATGTTCTTCACACGTACCCCAAAACCTAAAATGCAATAAAAAAAAGGAAAACATTATATGACAACCTGGCTTATACCCAGCAACTTAACTCAAAAAAAGCCATGAAATTTATAACGGCAATGCTAGTCTTAATAAGAACTGGAATATTCAATTAAATGAATAAAATACTATTTGAAACAGTGTTCTAACAAATCACAAGGATAGGCTCCAGCAAGTTTCCATAATAATTAGACCACAATTTAAAATTCTTAGATGGTTTCTGAATCATATACTTGGAGCTTTTAACATTTGTCCATCACTAGATTTATTGTTAATACTCTACATATGTATAGCACTTTTAAAGCTTTCAAATAATTTTACATGTTATTTTATATAATTTGATTTTGAAATTTAAAAGTGACATCATGGAATGAAAAATAATAAACCTTCTGCTAACCATGCTGGGAATATAATGAGGAATATAAATGTAATCCACTTTTCTGAACAGCTTCATGTTATGTACAAACATGGGCTCTGAAGTAGAACTCTGTCTGCCATATACTAGCTGTGTGAACTTAAGCATGTTTCTTAACCTCTCTAAGCTTCTATTTCCTTTTCTGTAGCACACAGATAACATTCTATGAGCCTTAATTAATTTCACATAAAGAGCGAATCTCAGTACCTGGTACATAGGATGAATACATGTTTGTTCTCATAGATCTTTTTGTGCATCACCGTTAATAACTGATTTACTATAAAATTTATTTTACTATAGGCAGATAACATAGGAAAGAATAGTAAGAATATTTAAAGTTCCACAGAGCCTAAATGTTGTTACATTGGCAGACGCAAAAATATTTCAATAGCCACTTCTGAGGGGATATAAAAGAAATTAAAGCAGGACTTAGACATGTTCACGGTAGCATTACTCACAATAGAGAAAATGTGAAAGCAACCCAAGTGTCCATTCACAAGTGAATGGATAAAATGTGGTATATCCATACAATGAATAGTATTCAGCCTTAAAAAGGATGGAAATTCTGACACATGCTGCAACATGGATGAACCTTAAGGACATTATGCTAAGTCAAATAAGCCAGACACAAAAGGACAAATACTATTTGATTCTACTTTTAGGAGATGCCTAGAGTAGTCAAATTCATAGAGGCAGAGCATAGAACTGTGATTGGCAGAGTTGGGGAAGGAAGAATGGAAGGTTATTGTTTGATGAACATGGAGTTTCAGTTTTAGAAGATGAACAAAGTTCTGGAGATGAACAGTGGTGGTGGTTGGACAACAATGCAAATGCACTTAATGCTACTAAACTGTACACTTAAGCATGGTTAAAATGCTAAACCATTTTATGGCTTTACATAGTTTAAATATAAACTATTTAAATACATATACAATGGTTTACCAACGTAACCCTTACAATATTTTATAGAACATTTTTTGTTGCAATATATATCACAATATATATATATATATATATATATATATATATATATATATATTTGTTTGTTTGAGACCCAAACACCATTCAGCTGACTTTGGCTCCTCAGAGTGAGTAAGGGGAGCTATGTAACATTTTTATAGGACATTTTTTATTGTGGTTAATAAAAAAGTCCTATAAAAATACTGTGATGGTATTCCAAGAGACTTTAGGCTTCAAAGAAGCGTGAGGCACATTCCCTAGACTACAGGTACTTAACATATAATTAGGGAGATACAAAACACACTAAAAAGACAAATAATAATCCAAAGTACTCTAATCGAGGCAAAAAGCAAATAAACAGGCATCAATGAAGCCACAATTTGCCAATGATATTTATAATCCAGCTGGTGGACATTAGCTACAACTTACATAGGCCAAATGTCTTGGGTCAGATCGTTGACAAAGACTGTGACCTAAGGTTTCACTCAACAACACTCAATAACAGAGCATTATTATTAAATGCAAAAAACAAAGAGGCTCCCAAAGACACTTAGTGACTGACAGCTTCATCTGGGCTTTTTGTACTTCATCATGCAAACAAAGACAATGTGAAACAGTTACTATAATTAAGCACTTTCCTTATCCTCCCAGAGCAGACCTGCATTCAAGATAAAGGATAATGGCACTAAATGAACAGGTTAATTAGAGACAGCATTTACCCCTGTAGGCCTTCCACTGGAAACACTATTTCACACCATTACATCACACAGGCGCTGGGCTCCAGGGACCAGCTCCTGAGACAGGCAGTGACCAGGAGAGAACAAAGCAAGCAGCTGTAACAGGGAAATCATGCTAGCCTAACTGACACGTGTGCCCACCCAGGATATCCCACCATGTTTCTCTAAGGCATGAGCTGGTCAACCACAGTGTGCAGGTCAAATCTCACCCACAGTCCATTTCTGTACAACCTGCAAATTAAAAGGAGTTTTTGCATTTTTAAAGTGGTGGTGTTGTTTCTTTTTAAAGGAGGGGGAAGCAAAAAATATATAACAGAGACCTGTGTGGTCATAAAGGCTAAAATATTTACTATCTGACCTTTTATAAAGAAATTTCCCAATCCAAAATAGAGAAAATAGGAATTAAACAATGTGTTTAATAGCACAGAAAAGGCAGGTAAAGAGAACTGCAAAATGTTCACATGGAAACATTTTAAAACTCCGCTATCACCAATTATCATCCTATAAATAACTGGATGCAGAGGTGTCCTTTTCATTCATCCCTTTCCTCAGCGAAAAATGCTCTCTCCCTTTGGCCATCTAGGAAGAAAGCAGCAGAGAAATCTGAGCAACTTATTCAGTCAAGCAACTTTTTTTTTTTAACCATAACAAACTTCTGTACTCCTCCGTTCTCACCTCCCACTTTCTCAAACCTGGAGATTATTTCAAGACTGAACATGTTCTTGTGAAAAATACTATGATTTAAGGTGATACCTACTATTATTCCATTGATTTGGGGGTATTTAGGAATAAGTTTTAAAATGAGTTGCAAGTAGAAGTTCGGCAGAAAGTCAGACTTAGCTAGGCACAAGTTATTGCATGTAATTGGAAAACGGCTGGTTTAGAATTTGCTAATTCATAGCAGTTCAGGAAATAAAGCAAATCTCAACAACCCCACCTAACTTAACACACTTGTATTTCAAATGTTGCTCAGAGCCCATTCAGAATCCGTCCTTAATTCAGCCAATGTTTTTCTTCCCAGAATAAGAAATACTTTCTTCAGCTAAAATGTGGAATCATTACAAATAAAAATATTGCTCTTGACTGACTGAAAGTGGATTACATATTTACTTTGCTTTATTGAAAGGCCCATGAGGGGAATGGCCATAACTTATACCTTGCATTTCATACTGCCTACTTGGACATAAAATCGGCACTAAAAAAATAAATTCTTGTTGATGAAATAATGAACAGCCAATACAAAGAATGGAAACCAGTAAATGAGGCTGGTTCACCATTGCCAGGTACACACATTTTAATGTGGTTATTGGCACATGTTGAAGTTTCTTGGCTTCAGAGTGAGGCTCCCAAGTTCAGGGGCCTCCAGTGGAATCTCAAAACACAGTCAGCGAGCTTTCTAATAGCTCTCGTCTCTCCTAGCCAAGTGATTTTTAGATAGAATAAATCTCTATCATATATGTGTTATTTCACAAACAGTTCAACATTTAACATATTGAATCAGTATGGTGTCTTTTGCTTGGACCCTCCCTCTGAAAGCACTGAGCTTAAAAAGGACTTCTGACTACAGGCTCACTGTCCAGAAAATGCGTAATGCCATCCTGGATCATCAAGGAAGAGCTGAGCGAAGGTGCAGAGTGTGTCAGCACACTCCTAGGAGGAGCAGGAAATGGGCCTTAGTTGGAACAGCTATCCCAAGTGCTCCTGTGCTACTGCAGCCTTTCCACTGGGTCTATGAGTGGCAGTTTCCCATCTGCCGAGTATGGCACTTCGTTTAAGGAGTTCTTGCCTCATCTACTTACAGTCTGTGTGCACGCACATGTGCAAACACATACATACTGACCTCAAAGCCAGGCTTGATATTAGGGTATAAGAGTTTCTTTAAGGGATGCATGAAGATAAGGACTTAGTTACTCTAAGTGGAAAAGATCTCAAATTGATCAACCTTAGGCCTTATGTCTTTCACCTTTCTTCTGATATATGAATATATTTTTTAAAAGGAAAATATGCCAGTTGAAAGGCGACTCATCTCGACCACAATATAATCACTTCTCTTTTTATGTTGTAAAAAGCCAGTCTTGTCTAAACACTTATTTTCCTGCCCTTTGACTACATATCAAACTAAATGTTACTTACAAGCAATTGACTGCAAGTTTGTTTAACAGCAAGACATCCCTTTAATTAACTGCCCTCTTTTTTATTGAAGTTGACAGGCAATACATTTGTAGCATCTCAGCTGATTACATGAAGTCTTAAGTAGTTATATACCAGTTGGTAAAGAAAAAATAGCCTCCATTAATCCTAATAGATAGGTTTGTGGTTAAGAAACCCCACAAGGAAAAAGATTCGGTAAGTTTAAAGAACCTCATATTGAACGTCATCATCATTTTTTTAAATAGAAGAAACTGTTAATTTCATTAATTTAAAAAAATGTGTTTTATCCCTCTTTCTGAGACAAAATTCTTGAGACATTAATGATTTTTCCCTCAGACTCACTCTGCTTCATGCAGAAATGCTACTTCTCAGGGCTTTCCTAAAGAAATGATCAAGAATGTATACTGAGATTTTTACCAAAAATATATTTGTAACTTGCCTATCTAAAATGGATAAAAATTATAAACAACACTTCATTTTAGTTGCAGAAGATTATACAAAGTATAGTTAATTCACATATACACATTACAGTCATTAGAAATGACATTCCATATAGACCACTCCCAGGGATATGCTCATGACGTAATGTTTAGTGAAAAAAAAAGATGACTTCTAAACAGTATACAGGACTCACTAAATTATGTCTACTAAATATGAACAGAAAAAAGGATATAAACAAAAACCATACCAACTGCATTAGTGGGGGGAGGACTTATAGGTGATTTTTATTCTCTTCTCTGTACTCTAGACATTTTATATAATTTACTCATTTTGTAATGAGAGAAAATGTATATTTTAGCAGAGGAAGAGGATTCTCCCACAGGTGTTAATTAGATAATATTCTAGACTCAGAGCTGTCCAGCAAACCACTCCTAGAAGCAGTCACATTCTTAGGATAACTGCCCACTGCTGCCAGTTCCATCTTCTCTAGATTATTTTGAGAGCAGAAAACAGAAAGATAGTTTGGGAAAGATGCCTACTCCTGCATTTATAAACAAGCAAATTCTCAGTAGCAGGAGGAATCATTAAAACCAACCAAAAAATGCATAAATAAATAAACCCACCCTTGTTATCCAATACTCACATCACGGAGGTTTTATATCCACACATTTTCAGAAACCAAGAGGGAGTCATAAACCCAATTCAATTTAATTGGGTGCTCTCTTGACAGAATTGTTATTAATAAGATCGTATTGTACAAACCTCCCTGAAATCCCAAATGCTGCTGCCTACACCAGCAGAAACATTTAACATCCAGCACAGCACATGCAGTTGTGTCTGCTCTTCTGTCCTGGCCCCTCCCATGGACCCTCTCATCCTTCTTCTCCCACTACCTTCCCCCGGTTTCTCAAATTAAAAAAAAAAAAAGCTTGTCTTGAGCAACCTCCATAAATTATTCACATGATATTGCAGTGTATGTCAGCAATCTCACAGTGTTTAAAAAACTTAACTACAAGCCAATTAAAATGTAAACTGAGAAAGACGGATGGAGCTGGTTGCTCTGGTGTGAACTTGAGCAGCTCATAACAATATGCACGACAACTTCCAGACCTGCTAATTTGACAGCTACTTTCATCAGCAGAGCCTCGCCCTTCCCCCATGACTTCTTCCTCTTCTTTTTAATGTAGTGCTTCTCCCAGGACAAATGGCTCCATATCCTTCCACATTCAGCAGATTAGTCCCCTGGGCCTTGCAACCAGCCCAAGCTCTCAAAGTGGAAGTTATTAACAGGGTTTTTTTTTTCCCTTTGTTTTTAAGGATGTATAATACACCTCTCATTTTCTTTCCAGGTTGCAGATTAAAAGTAAAATACGTGTATTTAAAAAAAAAAAAAAGGAAAGGAAAAAAGAAGCAAGCAAAGATGAAGTGTAGAGTGAGAAATGGCCAGGAAAACGGAGGGCTAGCCAGATGGAAAGGATGTGCTATCATACAGGTCTTCCCCCCACTGTTTGTTTCCATTTCAGTTCCTTCCATGATACACTTTACATCAATGATCTCTATATGCCATGCTTCCACTTAGTCTAGATTAAATGAATGTGCGACTAAATACAACCAGTGCCTTGTTTGTTTTTAAGAGGAAGAGAAGTCCTAGATTACTGCACAGCTTTTGAGCAGTTCCATTAAGACAAAAATATAGGTCCCCTAAAAAAGTACTAGGAGACCATCCTCCACAAAACTCAACTTGACCTTCCCCTCATTTTAAACCTTCTATAAGGAATCTCAATCTACAATGAAACCAAAGCCACCTCTGGCCAGGTTGGCATCAGAATATGTGAAATCACTAACATTTCTGCATTATCGACCCCTTCTTTCTGGAATAACAGTTTTCACTTTCTAAAACTGTGTAGCTCAAATTTAAGTCAGGGACACAGGATCCCTCTAAAGAAGAGTCTGGACAATGAAAAATCATATTTTCAGCATTGGAAACTTGGTGTCAAGCTAGCAGGATAATATTCCATTTTAGTTCCCATCCTTTCCAGTTTTGTGACTAGACGTAGAATTTTAACAGAAGACAATAATGGCCCTCAATCCCTATAGAGAAAAAACATACTTTAGTCCTACGGAAATCTCATGGTAATGAGACATCACCTTGATTGATCTATTCTCTGTCATCCGTACACATCAGGTCAATTACAAAGGTCAAGGTTTGCATATAAACGGCATGTGTTCAAATCAACACAACCATAAAAAATGCTTGTATCTATGAGCCAACTACTAGGATATCTATCAGTGACTCATTACATCAATTTACTGTCTCATAATAGATAAACTAATCAATGAACTAATTCATTACCTTGAAAAGCATCACTGTATGTTGAACTCAAAGAGACAGAAATAACTGGAAATAAACAAATGCCTCATGTGTAGCCAATATAAACAGGAAAAAAAATGAAGGAACTCCACTCTGTGACAAAACTTTTAAATTGGGGGTTTAATTGGGGAGAAACAGTTAATTGATTTTATGAATCGCTCGCTAGGTTTTCCTCTATCATTAGTTGGAGAAGACTGCACACTGCAATTATGTCTCACATCTATTTGATCAAATTCAGTTAGCAGGTGTCTCAGAAAAGCTTACAGGTCAAAATAAAGGCAGACGGTTATCTGATCAGTGCATGCAATCAATAAATTCATTCTACTATTTAATCCTGTTGAATTATTTATGATGGTGTCTTTCAACCCTCACTGTGCATCAGGATCATGTGAGGAGATTTTGAAACTACAGATACCGGGGCTATATCCCCAAATATTCTTATTCAACTGGCCAAGGATAAGGCCTGAACACTGGTATATTTAAAATTATTATTATTATCAATTCTTTTTTTTAGACTGAGTCTGGCTCTGTCGCCCAGGCTGGAGTGCAGTGGTGCGATCTCAGCTCACCACAACCTCCACCTCCCGGGTTCAAGTGATTTTCCTGCCTCACCATCCCGAGTAGCTGGGACTACAGGCACATGCCACCACACCCAGCTAATTTTTTTTTTTGTATTTTTAGTAGAGATGGGGTTTCACCGTGTTAGCCAGGATGGTCTCGATCTCCTGATCTCATGATCCACGTGACTCGGCTTCCCAAAGTGCTAGGATTACAGGCGTGAGCCACCATGACCAGCCATTAAAATTGTTTTTCAGCTGACTCTAACTTCATGCTGTCAAGGACTGAGAATGATTAGTCAGAATGAGAATGGTAACCTCTGATTATTCATTTCTGTGGCACATGGCAACACCACAGACTGGACAAATTATAAAAGACTCTGTCCACTTCCTTCTTAGCCTTTAACTGCCTGAAATCCTCCTATCCATATCAGTCTCTTAATATTTACTTCTCAGTCTTCTGTCAAAGCCCTCAAACATGCTTTCACTTATGCCATAGTTCTGAAAATACAACTTCTGATCAAGGAAATGGAGACTAAAACCACAATGAGATGCCTCTTTACACCCACTAAAATGGCCATAATCAAAAACACAACAAGTGTTGGCAAGGATATGGAGAAATTAGAGCATCGGACATTGCTGGTGGAAATGTGAAATGCAGCCACTGTAGAAAATGGTCTGGCAATTATTCAAATGGTTAAACGACAGTGACTCTGCAATTCCAATATAAGGTGTCTATATATGTAAGAGAAATGAAAACATGTCCACAAAAAACTTAAACAAGAATGTTCGTAACAGCATTTTTCATCACAGCCAAAAAGTGGCAACAATCCAAATGTGTATCAACGAATGAATGGATAAACAAAATGTGGTGTATCAATTTAATGTAATATTATGAGTCAATATAACAAAGAAATGAAGTACTGAAATATACTACAACATGGATACACCTTTAAAACAAGTGACAAATAAGTGAAAGAAGTCAGCTACAAGGACTATATATTGTATGACTCCATTTTTATGAAACGCCCAAAATAGGCAAATCTACAGAGAGCAGGGTTGGTTACCTACAGCTGAGAGGTGAGGCAGAATGGGCAAGGAAGGAGGTGATGGATAGGGAGGGCAGAGTTTCTTTTTTGGGTCATGAAATTGATTCTAAAATTGATTATGGTGATGAGTGCACAACTCTGTGCATACATTAAAAAACATGGAAGTGTACACCTTACGTGGATGAGTTGTGTTATATGTGAACTGTAACTCAATAAAGCTATTTAAAAAAACAGTAAAGAGGTTTCTGCTTTGATGCCTGTGTTGGCAGCCCACCTAACCTCCAATATCCTACTAGGGCTGGGTTGTGTCTGGCCTGGTCACAGCCCTTGCAAGGTGCCAGGCTGCACTCCTAAACACAGCGCATTGCTAACATCTTTGGATTCTAATTATACATCCATGCTCTGGCTCCTGGTTCCAACATATCAGAGTCTTCCTCATCCTAGTACCCTTTGTATATCTAGTAGTCTCTTCAAAATGGGGATGGTCAAGCAAGACTAAAGACTGGGACTTTATTCTGAAGGTAACAGGAAGTCATCAAGTCTTATGGGGAGTAAATGAAGAGAAGATACCTAGATCATGATGAAGTCTTTTAACTAATCTTCTCATTATCTGTTCTTCCCAACTGACCGAGTATACCTTGTCACAGTGCCATTCCTCATGCAACAACTTTAATTCCTGCTTTCCTCCCATATTGTACCAACTCCTTATAATAAGGCTGCAACCTGTCAGTTCAACCTGATGTCCCGTAATTTCTTCACCTAATTATCTCTTCTTCTTTCTGGCACTGTCCTTCTTGTCTCCCCTAGAAACCATTTTGACTTCTACCACTGGACCTTTAATCACACCATCACTCTGGTACCCTCCTTCCCTTCCTTTGATACCCTCCAAGGTTAATCTATTCTTCAAGGTCTAGATTTAATCTCATCTGTTCCATGAAACTCTTTCCCTCAAATTATACCAATTAGGACAATCAACGACATATATGAAACAAACCCCAAACTCATGGCATGAGTTTTTTGCCCCTCTGACCAAACAACACGTTCTCTGAGAACAAGGATAAAGTCCTAAACTTCTCTTGAGTACACCTAGTGCCAAAGTGCTAGGCCAGCAGCAGATGTATTTACGGACTAACTGATTAAAGGGAAGACCCACTTTTTATTTCCAGGGATAGACATACAATCAATTTCTCTCTTAAATTCTCTCCCTGCAATGGTTTCTTCTCCCACTCCAAGAAAGCCTGCTCTTTGTGCATTTCCTTTTCTCTAGGCTATGTGCTGTTACAGTAGAAATTGCTCCCTTGGGAAAATTATTGATGGGCAGCTTCTAATTTTAAGCTACAGCTGAACTAAGAAACTGAATCACAGCTGTATTACCATTTCATTCTGCATGGAGCCCTAATGATAAATATTTAAGCAGAACAACTTCCTTTTCCTTTGCTGCTATGTTCCCGTTTAATTATTTTAACAAGCGGCTGTTCTAAACATTTGCCATTCTTGTAAGACCCCTCGCACTACTCTTGGTGGATCATATTTTTATTGCCTCCTTCACTGGGAAGACAGAAGCCACTGCCGTCACTTCCCTATATACTTATACCTATAGCTCTGCTCATTGTACTGGTCGTGACCACTGATCACCAAATATTTCCTGTGCTTCCCCAGTTCCAGGCACTTTCTTGGCCTCTTGAGGTCAGAGGTAGCCATGAGACTTGCTCTATGATGACTGTAGAGGCAAATACCGAGATAGAGCTCCCATCAGGCTGGGTCTTTGAGGGGCAGAGATAAAACAGAAACCCCTTCTTAATTAACGTTGGCCATACAGTGTGAGTAGAGAACCTTTGCTGCATTAACAGACTTAGAGCTAAGGCTACTTGTTACTGCAACGTAACCTAAATTATACTGCCCAATGCCTCATTTTATCACTGTCCTTTCTGTCTATTTCCCAGGAAAATATGTCCAATCTCACTTTGAAACTACTCTTCTACCTCTTCTCAAATCCCATTTCTACTTGTTTCTTTTCTCTGAGGTCACGGGCATCATCTCTTCCCCCTCTTGCATCTTTAATATCTCCCTTCTTTACAAGAACGAACAAACAAAACATCCGGCTAACAAGAGTACACTCTGAGTTCTAGGTGTTTTCTATGTCATAACGTCATTAAATCCTTAAAGAACTCCAAGAGGTGGGTAGTACTAATCTCATTTTATACATGAGGAACCTGAGGCTCACAGAAGAACTTGAGCAAGGTCCATAAACTATTAAATCATAGGCCTGAAATTTGATCTTCCACCAGTCTGATTCCAAACTCCTAACTATCCCAGAGACATACAGGTGTCCATAGCCTACATTCATATTTCAGCTCATCCTCATATACACACCCACTCTTCTACTTTCCTTCTCTTTTCAGTCAGGGTTCTTCTTCATTTCCCATCACCCTAAACATTGAATACACACATTCATTGTCTACATTTCTTCATTTCATTCTCTTTTCGAATGATTCTAACCCAGTCTCTGCTCTCCTTCTGCTGAAACAGCTGTTGTTAAAGATCAGTGGCCTTCTATACGAGCTAATAAAGCCAGTGGTCTTCAGAAGATTCACAACTTTCTGTCCTCTCCATGGTATCAGATACTGCTATTTGCACTTTCCGAGAACTCTCCTCTTTTGCAAAACTCCTCTTTCCTAGCTACCAAATAATGCCTCTGACTGCCTCCTTTGATGAATAGTCTTCTTCTAGCCATCATTAGCGAACATTCCCAGAACTACATTCTTTATCGGTGATTTCATAAATCAGTATAATCGGTATTTCTATTTTTTTGAGACAGAGTCTCACTCTGTTACCCAGGCTGGAGTGCAGTGGCCCCATCTCAGCTTCTCAGCTCACTGCAACCTGTGCTTCCCGGGTGCAAGAGATTCTCATGCCTCAGCCTCCCGAGTAGACCACGCCTGGTGAATTTTTACGTTTTTAGTACAGATAGGGTTTTGCAAATGTTGGCAAGGCTGGTCTAGAACTCCTGGCCTCGAGTGATCTGCCTGTCTCAGCCACCCAAAGTACTGGGATTACAGGTATGAGCCACCATGCCTAGCCCACAAATCACTATTTCTGATCCTTATCTCTATCTTCAGGACCCAAACTTTGTTAGCCAAAATTCTCCATCTGGATGTTCCACAGGTAACTCAAATTCAACATTTCTAAAATGAACTGATTCCTCCTCATTCTCATCTTCAGCTCAATCCTCCCCCTGTATCGAACATATTATCCCATGCAGTCTTTGGGGTTAGGTATCTCAAGAATGACCCTTACCTCCTCTCCTTATTCATTTCTCTGTTCTCCACATTTAGTCAGTCACTTAGATCTATCCACTATCACCTCTAAAATCTCTCTGGAACATTCCTTCCTCTCAAGTGTCACTACTGCTGCCCTAGGTGAATATCGGCTCTCCTCTTTAAAAGCTCCTGTGATTACCCCAAGGTTGTCAGCGTCACCTCACTGAAATCCAAATCTGAATTTTAATATTCTGCTTAAAAAGCTCTGCAGGATTTGGTGCCTAACCTACTTTCCTGTTTTGTCTCTCACTATTTCTTTTCAGAAACCTCTATTCCAGACATATAAGCAGGGCTGCCTGGTTCCACAAACATACCATAGCCTTCACCTGCTTTGCTCACACTGCCTCCACTTTCTCTCTCTCTGGGGAGCTCTACTCATCCAAGACAGACTTCAACATTGCTTCCTCCAGGAAGCCTTTCCTAAACTCACAGGCAGCTTTAGCTATGTCCTTCTTTGTGTCCTCTTGTCAATTTTGTTCATGTTTGTATTACATAACTTATAATGTGTTGTGATATTTGCTTATGGATCTGTCCCTAAGAGAAGGAGGTTTCAAGTGGTGTTCAATTAGGACACAGGGAAAGGACTTAGAGGCAAATAGAACTTCCTCTCTCTGTCTCTTTAATAAATGACGGACTAAATAAGCTTTGGTTTTAGAAATTTAACATATAAAATAGAACTGGAAAACCATTTTACTGAAACATAAGTTTCTTGAAGTCAGATACGTTACTAAACATGGGAGCCCCAGAATATAGCATGACTGGCTTATGGTAGGTACCCAAAAGATGTCTCCCAAATCAATGGCTCTTTGGGCAGTGCTGCTTCCCACTGTCTCCTCCCACTTAAGCTTTTAACCTAAGTAAAGGATGAAAGTTACTAACTTCTTTCTAGGTTGCCCTGGGAGACCAATGGCTCTCAGGAACCAATCTGGTCATTAAAACTATGATAGTTGTCATCAAAACAGCATTGCTTTAGAAGTACAGAGTTTCTTAACAGCTTTGGTTCATTACTAAAGTAGGCATTATCTTAAAATTGATCTTATCTGAAGGTTAAACACACTTAGTTCCTTGTCAGAACACTTAACTCTCCAATATGGTCAATTACCAGATAATAGTGTCCACTTTCTCATGTCTTACTACTTAAATGGTCTGATCGATAAATAAGTACACACTACACTAAGAGCTTGCTGATGTCAGACACGAATGGAAGGAGTCTATGAACTTCTAGCCTTTAAAAAACACCACTTCAGTTCTCCGTCAATTGCAGATGCTTTATAAGTCTCTAGTGTTTTTGTCACTGGAATGCAATATTCTTTAAACTTCTGGTCTACACCACATGTCACATGCAAACGTACAGAGAAGCTTTTCCATTTGTTCTGAGCTTGAGCTTTATTTCCTTTAATAAGGGAATGCTTGACCAAATGTACTGATTCCTCATAAAACCACAAAATATTTAAAAACATCAAAATAAGAACTATTCGAAATGCTATGACCTAATGGGAAATGAGATATTTGTAATCTGGTTGGTGATGGAACTGACCCTCTCTTTTGAAGAGTAAAGAGGGAAATTCAGGGCAGACAGTAAAGATACTAGGAAAGAAAATCTGAGCCAATTATTCCTTCACCAAGTAAATTTTCTGCAGAGATGATACCTTAGAGCAGAAAGAATTTTGGTCACAGTTAATTTTTAAAATTCCTACTACTCTTTTTGTTACTAGGCTTTCCCAGTACCTTTCTACATCTACGTGGTATGTCCAAACTGAGCTGCTGCACCTGATGAAAAAGGAAGTAGCACATCAACTTTACCTACAACAGTATCGCTGCTGAGAGATATGTGCCATCCAGGTTACTGGAAAGGTTTTAGCATTTTAGTATCAAGACCTGTCCAAACCAATTAAAAATATTTAATTTTATTACTATCATTTTTTTGGATACAGAGTTTCGCTCTTGTTGCCCAGGCTGGAGTGCAACAGCATAATCTTGGCTTATCACAACCTCCGCCTCCGGGGTTCAAGCAATTCTCCTGCCTCAGTCTCCCAAGTAGCTAGGATTACAGGCGTGAGCCACCACACCTAGCTAATTTTGTATTTTTAAGTAGAGACGGGGTTTCTTCATGTTGGTCAGGCTGGTCTCGAACTCCTGACCTCAGGTAATCCACCTGCCTCAGCCTCCCAAAGTTCTAAGATTACAGGTATGAGTCACCGTGTCCGGCCAGTATTTTATTTTCTTAAAACTACAGTGAACACATTAGCCTGTGTTTACACAACTGGTTCTGCTTCTGTCTCCCATATATGAATGAATGCCCATGACCAGACAGAGGTAATTAAATGTTTTCAATCAGAAAGACTTCTTTATAAATGAGTCTGATCCACTTTTTCCAGACAAGGAAATGGAGTAAAACAGAAGTTAATACATTTATTTATTTAAATTAAGGTATTTATTTAAAAGGATTTTGGGCCCTATTTAAATTTTTTAAAGCTTCTATTTACTGACTGCCTACTAGGTGCTAGACAGTTGAAAAACTAAATGCATTTTTTTTCTAATCCAGACAATTACAATGCTTTTTTAGTAAGCCAGTCTCCCTTCCTTCCATATCAATGTGATAATGTGATATTTGAAGGCATATGATTACCATCAACTTGGCCATGCCCTTCCACAAACCCTGCTGAAATAAAAAGAGAACAGATTAATCACTAAAATAGATCCCATTCCTATGACATGTAAGATGCTCTGCTAGCTGTGTACACAAAATAACACAAGGCATGGTCTCTGGCTTGGAGTAGTTTGCAATATACTAAAAGAAACAGGATTCTAATAATAAAATAATAGCCTAAAAGCTAGCTAGCTAATTAATAAATGAGATAAATAGGCTACAGGAGGATCGTAAGGGGCCAAAGAAGGAGTAGTTCAAAGAAGCTGGGAGACTTAGGTTTTCAGGAAAAAATATAATTTGAACTGAGTTGTTTTGTTTTTAGTTTGCTTTGATTTTTTAAAGTACAGAATTCAGAGAAGCACAAATGAATAGGGTATGGAGTATATGGGTAGCAATATATGTGGAACATAGGGGTGAAACATTTGAAAAGTACAATTAATTATATAACTATCCGTTGAGTTATGGGAGAAAAACAAACAGCAAACCAGAAGATTTGGATATTTCATTTGTATAAATATCTTCATTTAAATATATAATTCTAAGAAATTAATACTTACTGTATAACAGTTAAAAATAAGACTATCAACAGCTTCAGATTTTCTACACTTTTTGATATAGCAATTCTATTTCCAAGCGTATGTTCTAAGGAAATCCAATAGTCATCCAATGAACACTCAGATGAGAAACCAGATAAATCCTAAATGTCCAACAGTTGGAGACTGGCCATCTACATTATTTTGAACCCACAGAATGGATCGAAACAGATGTAGAACAACAGTTAATACAATGAAAAGAAACACGATACTTACAAATATCAGGAAGAAAAAAATGTATCACTTTAGATTACCATCTATGTATTACCAAAAAAATTATACACACACCCAGAGGGAAAGATTGAGAGAATATGTATCACAAAGACTTCTGTTCCTTTAATTCTAAGTGGGATTGATGCCATCTCAGAGCTATTGAGATAATTTATCTTTCTTTAATACCCCTGTCTCTTACAGTGCAGTACCTGCCTCTCTCCCGCCTACTGTGGACGCCTCCATGTTCACCACTGCAGCTTATGTATCTCCAGGTTTTCATGCTTTGCACAGCTCCTGAAAAATGTCCTTAAGTGTCTGTTGAAAAAAATGTTTAAGGCAAGAAAGCAAGGAACTATATGAAGCATTTGGAATGTTAGAATGTACAATGTTGATATTTCTTTTCCTTTAAAAAGAACTTTTGGATTAAAAAATAAAATCAAAGATGAGAGAGAAAGGGAGAGAGGAAGGAGGGGGGGAGGGGGGAAGAGGGAAGGAAGGAAGGAAGAGCAGAGGAAGGGGAGGGGGAAGGGGAGGGGGAGGGGGAAAGGAAGAATAGAGAAGGAGGAACTACTGTTCTGTCACATATAAATACTCCAACTTCTTAAAATGAATTTCTTCTGGCTTGAAATATCAATGAACATACTTATTTTATAAGACTGCAAGGAAAGTTTTCACTTTCCCTGGGAAGAAACATTTGAAAACCAGATCCTACTACAGTATTTCAGGATCTGAATGTCTTCTCTGATGCAGAATCTCAGTGTATTGTGTGGTTCAATCTCCGTTCAGCCTTCACTGACAGAGATAGTCAGTGAAAGGATGGTCTGGAGAGGGAGCGAAGTTGGAAACAAAGTGGAGAAAGGAAAGGAAGGGGAAAGGGACAAGGGAGGGAAGACAGATATTTAATATTTGGGAACTAACTAGGTTCACTCCCCAAGCTACTGTGGTTCTTGTTTTATTTGAACTATTTCACCAGCCCTAATTGTCATCCATGTAAACACCCAATCTGATGTTAAAAGGAACCAGTCCTGCTGATGGAAGTAATACATGATAGTGCTCTAGCAATGAAATCCCAAGTTCTGCATAAATCAGCATTTGTCATCTTTTCAATTCTAAGAAATTTTTGTGGTATTTCCAGGAAAGGCTCAGTTGGGTTTACATAATAATCACTTCATAGACTCTAACTTCTCCCTTTGAGCTGTCAAAAGGTTAAGTCTACCCTAAACTAGAAATCTTTAAGTTTGCGTATGAGCGTGTGAGAGCGTGGGTGTATATATGCCTATATGCATATACGTAAAACTTATCTTCTTGAAATTCTCTGATTTCAGTAAGTTTTATTCTATTTAGTAGCTTGCAGAGTTGAACAAGTCACTGGCAGAAGCCAGTCACCTAGCCATATGAGAAACCAGTTCAACCAAGGAGCATGTATTATTCCCTGAATCGGCTCAATTGAACATCTTTCTCCCTTGCTATTCATCGTATTCTGGTTTCTTTGGCGGATGACTGGCCTCCTTGGACTCTATAATTTAGCACTTTTGGCATGCTACTAGACAATTCGAAGGGTGACAGATTCTTCTAGGAAACGTGAGGATTTCTTAGGAATCTAGTCATTATTTAGACTGGAGCATCAAAAGCTAAGCAGCCCAGCAACGCTCCAGAAAACAGCCATGAACATAAGCACAGGCCCGTAGATCACAAGTTCATAAAGCAATGGAGGATGAGGCATAATGACAAACAAATACTGAGCCAAAAACATGAGCAAAATACTTCGCTCTATTGTTATCATCTGACGTAATTTTCAAGAATCTAGTTTTATATGGGAGGCTGGGTGTAACTGAGGACCCTTCTAAACAAATCTGCTACACACTCACTTTTTTACCCAAGTGGAGATGAGGAGAAATACCAGCAGGGCTCTGGTTAATGCTGGCAGGGTAGAGCCAAGACCAGTTTCACAGAGAGAGGGGTTTTGTGTGTGGAATCACTTTGGAGAGCAAATTCGCTGCATGTCCTAAGGCTGAGGCTTAAACTCCAGAAGAGAGCAGCTTAGAGGCTTCTGGGTAGAATGTGACAGTGAGCCCTCCATAAACACAGCTCACCATCGGCCTTGAGGGAGAAGCAGCACTCCACGTGGTAACTCACTGGTCCTGGCTCCGCTCCCTGTTTTATCTCACCGGCAAGGGTGCCAGGGAGAAGAAGTCAGTGGGGTAAGGAAAAGAAAGTAGAAAGTCATTTATAAGATCTAAGATTATGTAAAATTTGTCCCTCTGCCCAATTTTGAGTCAGGTGAGTGAGAAGGCCACCATAGGCCAGAGGTCACCTGTAATAGGTATTATTGTCGTTTTCTAGTGTGTCTGAAAATGTGCTCTCCTAATACTCTCCCTCTCTTGAGATAATGAAAAAACCTGACTAACAAGGACCCATTTTAAGATAGTTGCTTAGGCCAAGCTCAGTGGCTCACACCTGAAGTCCTAGCACTTTGGGAGACCATGGAGAGAGGATCACTTGAGGTCAGGAGTTTAAGACCAGCATGGACAACCCAGGGGTCTCTATACCGCATGAGACCTCCATCTCTAGAAAATATCTTAAAACTTAGCTGGGCATGGTGGATGCACCTATAGTTCCCACTACTCGGGAGGCTGAAGTGAGAGGATTACCTGAGCCCAGAAGGTCGAGGCTGCAGTGAGCTATGATCACACCACTGCACTCCAGCCTGGGTGACAGAGTGAGACTTTTTTTTTTTTAAGATACTTGCTCGTTTTTCCCTTTCAAACCCAATATTAGTATGCTTTCCAAAAGAGTTTTCTTTTGGATAGTAAAGCGTCTCATTTACACAATAAACAATATTAACCACTGTCAGTCAGATGAAGATGACAGAATAATTAACCTATATTTTTTAAAAAGAAGATCAACATCAGGGTCATTAAAAGCACGAGCTCCCCCTACACAAAAAGCAGTGACAACGCACAAAGACCTTCAAATACTTTAAGGACTATCACTGCCACATCAAAGTCAGAATTCTCCTTGTTAAAATTTGAATAACATTAGCACAACACAGAAAACATATTACACTGGCTTCTGGATAGAGTTTGGGTCCCGTTAACCTCTTTTTAGAAGCTGCTATGTTTTGGATGTGGTTTGTCTCCACCAAAACTCATGTTGAAACTTAATCCCCAGTGTGGCAGTGTTGGTAGGTGGGGTCTAGTGGGAGGCTTTTGGGTCCTGGAAGCAGATCCCCCAAGAATAGATTAACATTGTCCTTGGAAGTGAGTCAGTTTTCACTCTCCAGGGGATGAACTACATTCCTCAAGAGCCGGTTGATATAAAGCAAGGGTGCCCCTTGGGTTTCGCCTCTTCACACGTGTCCACTTCCCCTTTGATCTTCTCTGTCACGTTTTGAGCAGCATGCGGCCCCCACCAGAAGCCAAGCAGATGCCAGTGCCATGCCCCTTGAACTTCCTAGCCTGCAGAACCTTGTACTAAATAACCTCTTTTCTTATAAATTACCCAGTGTCAAGTATTCTGTTATGGCAAGATGAAATGTACTAAGACAGAAGCCTATGAACCATATTTAAATTTGAAGGGAGAGTAAGTTTCAGCAACCCTTCGGACATTAGAAATACTACCATCAACAATGCAATTATCTTAAGTCTTTGAAGAGGTTGAACAAAGTTGTATTTAAAAATGTTAGCAAGCTTCAAAGTCCTTTACTTTGTTTGGACTACGTCAATATAATGCTTTCTTTCTTCTCCGGACTCTTGAAATTGAAAACATTTCTAATTTGGTCCTTCAGCCGCAATTTTCCCTTACATGGTTCTTTCACTGTAAAGCAGTACACAAGTAAAGCATTCCTTGTGTCTGGTTAAAAGTATGCTATACCTTACATGCTAATGGAAAAAACAGATTTCTTATACAAAACATCTTTTGCATAAGACCCCAGCTGACTTTCCAGTACTGAATCCAAAGACAAAGCCTTCACATCTTCTGTTCACAGACAGTGATGAGTTAATAACAGTTCATCCATTTAGTTTTTCTGATGGAGAGTTGGATCCATTTTATTTCATATTATTTTTGCAGGACATGAAGTGCGAGGTTACAAAGACTAAAATGAAACGGCAGAGACAATGCAGGTCAGATCCAGCCCTTGCCTGGAGACCCATGCATCAGGGGATCCTTCTTGGGCCCCCCCCAGCTGTGTCCCTCCACATGGGGCAAGAATCCATGAAGTCGTGGGGATGGGCCCACCTAGCTGACACCCCCCCCTTAAGAACATGCTGTGCACACCCCACAGGACTCCTCTTCCCAGATGGCCGAAACTCCTTCTAGGGCCTGCACAGGCAGTTATCTACCCTGGAAGGCATCTCCCAAGGGCAGGCCATGCTGCTGGTGCACACACCTATAGGCCCGAGGGTGGTCAAGAGGCAGCTGTTTAACGGCTGGTGAGGGCAGAAAGTATGGGTGGAGCTTGAATGTGTGAGGTGAGCGAGGTGAGGAGCAAAGATCTTCATGGTCCTGGCAAAAGAAGTGAAGAGATGTAAGCTAGATCTCCATGTGTATGCTTGCCTTGCAAATGTTAGGAGTGGGCCTGGAAAAACGAAACTCAGAGATGGAAGCAGTTTTAATGGTGCTTCATTTAATAAAGAATGGCATACTGTTAAAAACCCTTTCCCTCCATTTTGGTCTGTCCATCTAGATCAACAAGAGAAAAGTGACAAGGGTGAGGGCTGATAAGAAAATACTATTGGCATAACTGGTGATTTACAAATAAACTCAGGAAGCGTCAACTACAGGAGAGACACAAATGAACAGATGTAACCCTGTCCAAAATCGTGTCCCCAACACATACCCACCCACCTGCTCATCCATAGCCCCACATCACCCAGAGTGGGCTGTGGGCTGTGACCACTAAGGTTATAGACATTCTAGGTCATCATCAACCTCCGTGCTCTCAATGGTCTAAAAGATCTGCACCTCCCAAACCAACTCCCAAACCAGTTTCTGCCTCCATGTTTTGGTTCCAATATACACCTTTTAAATTGGCTTCCACTTGCTAGAAGCTTTTGCTCAAGAGAATTTAATGACAATGCATAACACACACCCTTCATATAACACACAAAACCTCAGAACTGGCTTTCTTCCCTATTTTAACACATTTATTATAAGTGTTAAATTATAGTAATTCCCAAGCTCGCCCCCTAAGAAACAAAGTTACCTATGTCAAGCTTATTTCACATTGATTTTCTAAAGTATCAAGCCCAGACATTCCCTTCCGCACTTAAAAAGGCTGCATGTTTACAGGTAAAATACATAGGCCTTCAATGAGGCTTTTGGAAGCTTAAAGGAAAGGGTCAAGGGAGTGTACCTCTTTCAAGGGAAGAGGAATGCAGTTGCCAAGAAAGTCGCCAGAGGGGAGACTTGTTGTCCTAATACAATTAGACCTCAGGAGTCAACTGTGAGACATAAGAACAATTACCAAGTAGTAATGGATAGGAAGATGGGACCTAGAAAATGTACAAAGATGGACATCATTATAGGTTTTAAATGGCTCTCTTGGATCAGAACATAACCCATACTTTCAACAAATAAGGGTGGTGGTTGTGAGTGAAACTGGGTCATGTCTGAGTAGAAAGTGAGCTTGAGCACCTTGGGAAGGCAGAGGAGCTGGGCACCTGGGGATGAGAATACCAGGCTCTGGGCCACAAAGCCTGGGGTGTGAAGCGTTCTTCCCCTGCACGGTTTGTTCCGGCCTACTTCAATACCACCAAAATGTTCCTTACCGAAGTTCCTGCCAAATCTGCCTCCAGTTACAAGTGTTGGCCAACACTTCCCACTTAGAGCCCAACTCCCTGGGATCCCCTCTGTTCTACCCAGTGAACTAATTCTGCTACCAAACTATCCCACACACAATGTGTTCCTTCATTTTTTAATGTGCTCCAGGAAACACTCGGGGAGCAATTTTCTGGAATTTATAGAACATTCCTCAAGGGGTCATTTTGAAGCAACAGGAAAACCTTCGTGAAATTCTACTAAGGAACTGGGACTAGTCCAATTTTCCTACACAAATTTTTACTAGATGGAAATCCAGAAGTTTTGGCCACTTCGATCCATCATAAAAACGCCCTTTGTTTAAACAAAGTCTCCTCTGATGCATTTTCCAGCACATAAGGTAATTTTCAGTGTGGTACAAAACTCACTAGGGTCCTTTAAAACCGGGGGGATTGGGAGGGAGGAGAAGGAAAAAAGTACCTATACAGCAGAAGCCTTTATGATCTATAACTGAGTACACACTGCATTTGCAATAATACCACATTTAACCGCCAGGGTTGTAATACAGTAAGTAACCCCCTCACAACACTGACCAGCCCACAAACAGAACCAAGAAACCTGGCAAGGAATTCTATCTGCAATAACAAACCCGACTGGCAATAAAAGCCATCTGTACAAGTGCCAATTATCCTTCTCCTCAAATGATTAGGTTCCATCTAGTTTTGCTGACAAGCAAGTTATGCCACATTTTAATAGGCAATAAAATGTATTATTAAATAATTAGTAGCTGAGAAACAGAAATTAGAGGCTACTTCCCTTCACACACATCCCGTAGTACTTCAGTCTATTGATATAAAGCAACTTGATCCTCCAAAGAGACAGACTGAAACTTGATACAGCAGTTTATTGTGAAACAATTATGAGGCTAATGAGTGTTCACAGAGACTGAAGCAGGACAGAAATCTAGAAAATTCCACCTAACCCTAGTTATGTCTGATCTGTAGCAGGGTCCCGGAGGAGCCAAAATTTCTTCAAACCGCTCCTTGTTCTGAGCACATTAATTAAACTGTTAAAGGTAAAGGAGTATTGATGTCTTTCCCATCTCCCCACTTCTCCCCGCAGGTAGTGTCTGGTACTTGTTCAGCCCTAAAGGTACAGTTGCACTAACTGAAAAAAGCCCCACTAAGACCAATTAAGGTCTTTACTAAGAGGCTGAAAAGAAGACAAATGAAGGCAGAAAGCCCGATTACAAGGAACCTTTGTACAGATGTAAAGCAATTACAGTGGTCCCGGGGGTAAGGCAGCATGGTTCCAGAAGCACATGATTTTACAGCCTGTCTAAACTTGGAACAATCTATCTTTTTTTAGGTTGAGAATAAAAGTGAACCCTATATTAGTGTCATATATCAGCTGCTAGTGCCTGTGATTGGTTCCCCCATGCCTGCTACAGCCATAAAGCTTCTCAAAGATCCCCGGTGGAGGGCAACACCATTATACACTCCACTCTCACTGGCAGGGAAAAAAGACCTGCCTCATGTCAGAAGTGCTTAACAGAGGGGCCGCCTCAGCTGCACAGACACCCAAGAGAGGCAGGCATCCAGGAGAGAGAGGGAGGTGGACCAGGAAAGTGGGGGACAGGGATTGGAAGGGAAGGCAAAGGAGGACCTCAGGAACTGGAACTGAGAGGCACTCTCTGGAAGACATCTGAGGGGGTTGCTGTAAGGAGAACAAAAAGTCCACCCCAGTTATCCTCTGGAGACACTTTAACTGCAGCCACATTTCTGTCATTAGCCCTGCTTTTGATCTTGTTAATGCCTGGCACGTCAGGGTTTTCTTTCCATACTTGAGAAGAGCCAACAGACAGGCTCTTGGTAGAGACTGAGATGTAAAAATTTGTACTTTCTGCTGGATTTCTGGAAGTGAAATGGCCAGAAAGGGGAGGAAGGTTCAGAAATTTGTGCCTATTCCTCAATAATTTAGGATCGGAAACTCATAGACAAGGAAAAAACTCCAGAAACTTCTCTCTCCGTGTGCGCACAGACACACACACACACACACGCACACACACACACACACACACACACACACACACAGAGCAGCTCTTTCTAATAGAAATATAAGGCAAACAGTACAGGAAATTTAAAATTTTCTAGTAGCCACATTAAAGAAGTGAAAAACAAACAAGTTAATTTTAATAATGTATTTCCTGTAACTCAATGCATCCAAAATATTATCACTTCAACATGTACTTGGTGTGAACACACTCTTAATGGGACATTTTATGCTATTTTATTTACTAAGGCGTGGGAACTGGGTGTATATTTCACACTTACGGCCCACCTCATTTGGACTCACCCCATTTCAAGTGCTCAGTAGCCACATGTGAGTCACAGTCACTGCCTGGGACGCTGCAGCTCTGCAGTGACTGCTGGCTGGCGATCCTGGCCCACGACTTACCAGCCATGTGATGGTGCATTAATTACTCAAGTTTCTAGTCTTCAAACTGCTCATCTTTAAGTTGGGAATAATAAGAAGACTTTACCTCACGGGATTGTTGAGAGGATTAAGATAATCCATGCAAAAAGCTAATGACAAAGCCTGGCACAGAGTATGCCTTAGTAACTATTGGGCGGAACTTGTACTATCATTTTTATAAACCAATCTCAAGTAAAGAAAGAGTTGTGATCTCCTACCAAGACATGTTTTATGAAAGCTATTAGGAAATCATTCTATCTGAGGTTCCTCATTACTCTCTGTACTTACTGAGTTGCCAAATGAATTTCAACAGTGATTTGAGATTCAAGCAAAATGAGCCTCAAGACTTGGCCCTGTCAGTAATTGTTTCCATTAGCTGAGGTACCAGGACTTTGTATCTGCTCTACACAAGGAAAGCTGGATAGGGACAGGAATGTACTGAGTCAGAAACTTACATCTGCTAGAAAGATCTATGTTGCCAGACATCAGCAAATGATAGTGCGCTTTATGTGATTAGCAAGAACAGTGGCTTTAGGTAAAGAGCTGATAATTGCACAGATCATTTTGATTTTTGATAACTAATAACTCACACCGAGGAACAGCATTAAAAACCGGTGGCATTTAACATTCAACAGAGAAATAATTAACTTTTAAAGTTAGCCAGTAAAAGAAAATGCCAAGGCAGGATGGTGAGGCAGGGCTGACAACAAGAGAGGATACAAAGGGACATTAATTAGGTACAAGCAAACATCTTCCCTAATAGCTCATGTTCTCATTCTCAAAATGTCAACAATAGATATTAACACCAGATGCTGGCATTACATCTCCCCTGACAGGGAGTCTGGGCCACGTGTGTGTGCTCCGAGAAAAGACTCGTGATTGAGAGGAAAAATCCGATAGGATAAAGGCTGTGTTTCCTTCTCTTAAATAATTTACAGACCCTTTATGAATGGTGGGTAATGGGAGCTTTTAGGGGACTTAACTAAAACACAGGGAAGGAGAAAGATCGGATCAAGTTAGACACTGTACACGTGTAGGACACTGGGTATACTTGGTGTATGTCCTGCTTGCCTGGAGGTTCCTTGGGTCAGCCACCCTCCTGCAGGAGGCTAGAAAGGTACCTCTCCTGTGTGGTATTTGTAAGCAATCTTCTCCTGAGTAAAATGCAGTGAAACCACCATGTCTGAGGTGAAGGGATATAACCATAATATTTAGAAAATTTTAGAAAAAAGAATCTCTTATCCTGTAAAAAAATCTTTTATTAATTTCAAATTTTTCATGCTTGAAGTCAGTGAAAAAAGAGATATGACAAATATAAGGAATTTGACATATTGCTTTGATGAGTCCTATGCAAGCTAAGATGAAGATACAAATGGGGATATAAATGGACAGTTTACGTTCCGAATTCTGCTGGCCATGGTGGAACTGCCTCTGTTTCCAGAGCAATCGGTCAAAGGATCTCTGAATATTGAACAGTTTTAAAAACTGGATTTGGAACCACTAATAAAAAAGAATAGACTCAGGGACAAGTGTTTGGCAGAAATGTGTGAAGAGGTAACTCATGAGCGTCACTGAATTCCACTATTAAACAGATTAAACAAAGCAGTTCCAACCTCAGGGACTTTGCAGATGCTGTTTTCTTCGCCAACAAGGAGCTTCCCCTGCAGTCTCTTATTCTCAGCTATGTCATTCTTGTTGGTCAAATCTTTGCTTAGAATGTCCTAGGTCCTACCTCACCCTACATCCGTTATTCTCTACCTGAACCTCTTCGCTTTTTTTTTTTTAAACAGCATTTATCACACTTGCGCTTATCTCATTTGTTTCTTTGCTGTACCTTAAGTTCTGAGAGGGCACAGAAGATGATGTCTGTTCTGTTTACCACATAGGTACAGGCCCAGAATATAGTAGGCACTCAACATGTGTTTGATGAACACTGTTGAGACCTCTGCTGACTCCCTCCTTCGAGACAAGGAACACCAACAAAGATCCCAGTGGATGATGAATAATCTAGATCCACAGGCAACCTTGAGGCTCCCTTTCAACAATTACTAAATGGGCACAAATGAATGTGACAGAGTCTCTACCCTCTGGGAGTTTAGAGTGTAGGAAAAAGAGGAATGTAGACAAAGATTAAGATGAAAAAGTCACTGTACGGAGAGAGAGTAGTTAGGCCACGTGATCAGTGAAGGTTTCTGACTGACACTGTAAGAACAAGGATTTTCAGAGACGGCAAACAAAACCTGACAACGCAAACAAACCTCTCCAAAGAGTTGGCAGGACAGTGCAGGGGTTAAGAGCATACATTCCGGCTGGCTTCCTGGCTTACCAATTGTGACATTTTGAGCAAGTTCCTTAAACTCCTTGTGCCTCAGTGATTTAATATGTGTGATGGTATTAACAGTAGTACCTATGTCATAGATTGTTAAATACATTTGTAAAGTTCTTAGACTCATACAAATGGTAAACTTTCAATAAATGTTAGTCATTAAAAATAATGGTCAAGGCCGGGCCCGGTGGCTCACGCCTGTAATCCCAGCACTTTGGAGGCTGAGGCAGGTGGATCACTTGAGGTCAGGAGTTTGAGACCAGCCTGGCCAACATGGTGAAACCCCTGTCTCTACTAAAAATACAAAAATTAGCTGGGCATGGTAGTAGACACCTGTAACCCCAGCTACTTGGGAGGCTGAGGCAGAAGAATCACTTGAACCTGCAAGGCGGAGGTTGCAGTGAGCCAAGATCACACCATTGCACTCCAGCCTGGGTTACAGAGCAAGACTTCATCTCAAAAAAAAAAAGAAAGAAAGAAAGAAAAAGTCAACACTTATCTGGTAAGGTTCTGGAGAAAAATTTACCTCATACACTGTTAGGAGGAATGTAAGTTTGAGGGAATGTGTTCTCTTTCCGGGTCCACAAGGGAGTGTAGTTTTAAGGGCAAGAACTTCCCAGCACCATGCCCACCTTCCATCTCTCTCCATCCGGGAGATTTAATGTTTATGTTTGAATTTCCCAGGCGCGGGAAGAAACTAAGAGTCAATCACTCCAGCGGAAGTTCTAAGGAACTCCTTTCATTGGCCTAGGGTCTTAGAGAAGGTGGGGTTTCCTCCCAGGTTAAAAGTCCCCTTCTTCCACACCCCTTCAGACTCCATGTTTGGATTCCCTTCCACAAACACTCTCTTCGTGGAAGCTGTTTTTCTCTATCCTGGATTTCCCCTCTAGAGTCCCCTTCCACACTCTCTCGTGGAAGCCTGTTTTCCCCTCCTGAACTCCATCTCTCTCTCTATTCCCTAACACTCTCGTGGAAGCTGCTTTCCTCTCCTGGATTCCATCTTTCTGCATTCTCTCACTCAGTGTGAGAGTTAGCTGTTTCTTTCTCTCTCCTCTGGTTTCTCTCTCTCTTTAAATAAATCACTTTCTACAAACACTTTTGAGTACAGCATTTACTGCGCGCTGCGCTGTGGTCCCCTCTCTCATTCTTGAGAGGGCAGGAGACCAAGAACCTGGAGAAACAACCTCTCAGGGGAGCTGAGGGCACCCTGAACCACTGAACCCCAATATTACAAGTTGGTATAGCTATTATGAAAACCAGTATGAAGGCCCCACCAAAATTTAAAAATAGAATACCATACAATTCAGCAATCCCTCCAAAGGAAACGACATCAACATTTTGAAGAGATATCTGCACCCCCATGGTCACTGCAGCACTAATCACAATAACTCAGATGGGAAATCAACCTAAGTGTCCATCAGTGGAGGAGTGGATAAAGAAAAGGTGATAATGTGCTGTAGTGTGTGTGCGTACACATATACATCTCCTTAAAAAAGAAGGAAATCCTGTCATTTGCAACAAGATGGTGGACATAATGATACGTGAAATAAGCCAGACACAGAAAGAAAAATACTATATGATCTCACTTATATGCAGCATCTAAAACACAACAGTCAAATACATAGAAACAGAAGACACAGTGGCAGTTATTGGGCTAGGGAGGAGGAGGAAATGGGCAGATATAGTTAAAGAGTACAAACTTGCAGTTAAGTCTAGAGATCTAATGTATGGCAGGAGGACTATAGTTAATAATACTGTAGACTGAAAATTTGCTAGGAGAGTAGATTTTAGGTGTTCTTACCACAAAAAAAAGGGTAAATATGGAAGGTGACAGATATGCTAAATTACTTACCTATTGATATGGTTTGGCTATGTCCCCACCCAAATCTCATCTTGAATTGTAGCTCCTGTAATCCCCATGTGTTGCGGGAGGAACCGCATGGCAGGCAAGTGAATCATGGGGGTGGGTTTTTCCTGTGCTGTTCTTGTGATAGTGAATGTGTCACAGGAGAGCTGCTGGTTTTATAAAGGGGAGTTCCCCTGTATGTGGTCCCTTGTCTGCTGCCATGTAAGCCATGCTTTTGCTCCTCCTTTGCCTTCTACCATGATTGTGAGGCCTCCCCAGTCATGTGGAACCGTGAGTCTATTAAACCTCTTTTTTAAAATAAATTACCCTGTCTTGGGTTTGGTTTTTTTTTTTTTTTTTTTTTGAGACAGTCTCGCTCTGTCACTGGAGTGCAGTGGCGTGATCTCAGCTCACTGCAACCTCCACCTCCTGGGTTCAAGCAATTCTCCTGCCTCAGCCTCCCAAGTAGCTGGGACTACAGGCGTGCGCCACCACGCTCAGCTAATTTTTGTATTTTTAGTAGAGACGGGGTTTTACCATGTTGGCCGGGATGGTCTCGATCTCCTGACCTCGTGATTCGCCCGCCTCAGCCTCCCAAAGTGCTGGGATTACAGGCGTGAGCCACCGCACCCAGCTCAGTCTTGGGTATTTCTTTATTGGTAGCATGAGAAGGAACTAATAGACTCATAGTAATCATTTTTCTATATATATGAAATATCGAACTATCACTATTTCACTAATTGTATGTATATCAAAACATTATAGGTCTCTTAAAGGACCATGAAACTTATTTACTAGTTAACGCCATCCAACTCTTCACCTACATAGCCAATCCATTCCAGTCTTTGGCCATAGCCTGCTCATACTTTTAAATCTTCTATTGTCCTCTTGCTGTGGCACGGAGTACTGGCCATGTGCTTAACTGTCAAGCTTGCTTCAAATGCACTTCCAAACACAAACCCTAATCCAGCCCCTCCTGTTGTTTAACCTTCTGTAGTGGCCAACAGAGGACATGCAGGGTGTTCCAGCACTCTGTCCCAGTTCGTGATGCTATTTCATATTTGGTTTCCCTTCCAGAAAAGATTAACTTTATAGAGGCACAGTGTGATACTTGGATTGGGATCTGGGGATTGACGGCCAGGTGATTAAGAAGAGAAATGAGATTTTGTATTTAAGCAATCGTTGTTACTATGTTTCTTTTAGAAGAACAATCTTTGTTACTATGTTTCTTTTAGACTTCAGTTTGTCCACCCATCTCCAAGTCACTATTATGTTCAAGAGAAGGTACCAGGCACCATGTGAAGAAAGAAAGAAAGAAAAAAAACCCAGAAAACCAGATCTCCGTCTTCAAAGGATGATTATGTTACAGTGTAACAAAGCTCAGAAGTAGCTTGCCAAAGAAGGCGCTAACCTCTGATTTTCTAAGGATCAATTACATCCTGGTTTTGAGCACAGAGATTTTAAGCATTGGCGTGCCAATGACTTAAGCCACAAAAAAACTCCTTCAAGTACCACTGGTAAATAATCATCTTTGTGATGGTTTTTGAATTTCACTTTAATCAAATCCAGTAAGACGTTCCAAATATCATTTATCCTTTAACAATCAACTCTCAATCTCTAAATCCTGGCTTTTACTTGAATCACTCATAAAAATTCTATTATTCAAGTGCTGATTATGGTCTGTCTTGCTGTGCACCAAGCAGCAAAATCACTAAGCCCACAGGCTGCTCTAAGTCCCACATCACCCCTCTTGAATTAGACCCAGGAAGAGGAGCGTCTGTGAGCAGAGGTCCCTGAGCCAAGCCGCCTGGGGTCAAGTCTGGGATGTGCTTTGGCAAGTTACTAAGCCTCTTTAAGACTCAGTTTGTTCATTTGTAAAATGGGTCCTGATAGTAGTAGTATCTATTTCATATGGAGTTTGGAGCGATTTGATGAGATGAGTATAAACGCATTAGAATAGTTGACGTTAGTAACTTAGTAACATTTTTGTTATTTAAAAAAGTTCTTAAGACTAATATTGTTCTTTATTTTCTTCCTTTCTTTGGTCCCCCATGACAAATACAGAGCACATATTTAGACCCTAGAAAAGGGCTCCCCATGTTCCATGATGAACTCTCATTAGTTTACTACCACTTAGCTGGAATTCTTAAGTAGCCACTGCCTGCTGATCACTGAATTGTGAGAAGCTGGTGATGGAGGTGGCTCAATAGAAGCAACATCTTATAATTTATCTCCAGGAGATTTAAAGGTAGTTAGACACATAACAGATCCTATTTTCAGAGGTTTCTTTTATTTCTTTATTTTTAATTGACAAATAATTTTAAGTCTTGGATGTGCTTTGGTAGCCATCCAAGAACTTCTACCACTTATCTCTACCCATTCATGCTGTTTCACATGGGGGGAATGGCTTGGACACAAGAGACCTAGGAAACTTCATGTGGGGACTGTGGAGCCTGGCACAGATTTGGGTGCCTTGTGAGTGCTCTGTGGTCTCATTTAAATGGGGAAGCAACTGTAAAAATCTGAATATATCATCTTGTTTTGCCAATGGCTAGCTATAAGCGGCACTATAAAGTTATTTTTAACTTTTGGGGCCTCAGTTTCCTTATACTAAAACATGGGGTAGCTCCTGTTTACAGCCTGTTGTGGTGGGGACGCAGTGAGGCAGAATACAAGTTTCTTTACTCTGACTTTGCAGCACAGGCTATAAGGTAAAGAAGAGTGAGTCAACCTGAAATCCTCCAAGGCTTTCATTGCCCTTCCCTTTGACCAGCTGGTTCATATTTAGTGCCTACTCAGGTAAGTCGATGACTAGTGGCAATTTGTTGATAAGACTCTATAACATCTACCCAAAGGAGCAGGAGGATAACATGAGCCAGCTGAGCAGAGAGTGGTTTAAGGGTATAGTCCTCTAGGCCAGGGTGTCATCTCCTGGAGCCGTCGACTGTAAGTCTACCAGAGGGTGGAAGGAGATGTGCCCCTGCATCCCCTCCCTGACGCAGAAGTGTGGGAGCTGAGGGGACTGTGCAAAACCCTGCAGAACACATCCCAATTGTATTTTTCTGACAAGCTAACCCCTACTCTGGGTGGATTTCAGGAAGCCAGCTGCACACTGCTGGTAAAGGTAAGGCGGAGTCCTGAGGACAGATCTCTGCTGCAGAGCATCTAAGAGAGGGAAGTGTAGTCAGGTGGCTGGGATTCTCTTCTGCTTCCTGGTTTCCTGTTTGTATTATTTCATTCACTCTGATTCCAGGTGAGCAGAGAACAGAAAAGACAGAGGAGAAAGAAAAAACATCCTGAAATGCTGAGAATATTCACCCATACATGCCCACTTTTATTAAATAGCATCCACCATATGCTTGGCACTGTGCTCACAAAGATGATGAGGCACAGGACTAGTCCTCAGGGAAACACACACACAGGAAACAATGTGTGGACTGTGACAGAGACATGCTTAGATTACAGGAGGACTTAGTGAAGGCACATACTCAAACCTAGAACTGAGCAGAAGGTTGGGGAGGTATCACAGAAGTTAAGCTGTCATTAAGCAGTCACACAAAGTAAGTTTCATGTGATGGCAGGGGACAGAGAAAAGCATTGAGGGAGAAGAGGCAGTGTAAACGGAGGCACAAGGCAGCATGCTGTGAGAGACTACCAGCACCGTGTGTGGCTGAAAGAAGGCACAGTCATGCACAGAGCCAGATAAAGGGCCAGGAAGGAAAACAGGTACTGAGATGGCACGGACTTTTGGCTGAACAGGAGGCTGCTTCATTCAGTTCACATGGCCAGGAGAGAGGCATGAGGTCTTCTTGGGGCTACTGTCTGTTCTGAGTCACAAAGCCATTTATCTCTACCCATTCATGTTGTTTCACATGGTGGGGGGATGGCTTGGACACAAGAGACCTAGGAAGTTTCATTTGGGAACCGTGGAGCCTGGCACAGATTTGGGTGTCTGGTGAGTGCTCTAGTTCTTCATCCTAACAAAGTTCAGTGATTATAAATTAAGATGATGAGGTAGGTGAAGCGTTTGTCATGAGGATGGTGTCAACCCATAGGAATCAGATTTCCAGACTGTGTCTATGGTACTAAAATAATGCAGACTTTCCCTGGGGTAGCTCAGGAGGACAGACAGAAATGTGTTTGCTTGCCTGGGGAGGTGAGCTGACCTGATTAAGAGAAATTTACACTGAATGTGGAGGGGAAGAGAGTAACATGTCTAACCTTCTCCCCAAATGAGAACCTAGCCACAATGGAGATAAGAGGTATGGGATGTGGAACCCAGTGGCCTATACTTGAAAGCCTTTAAGAGAGTGTCAGAAATCAGACCTTCGGCCTCAAATCACAGCACTGAAAGCTCCTCTCATGGCCAATCCCCTGTGTGAGGCCCTCATCTCTTTAGCTGTCTATGTGTTACCAGTTATAAAATAGGCAGGGATTTTTAGAGAGGTGATAAAAATAATCTCCCGAGTATCACCCAGGCTCATGGGATAGGATTTAAGGTTGGAAAGGTATGGTGGAAAAGCAGACAGTGTCATATGTCAAAAAAACCACATAGATTCCCATTGCTTACCATTGTAGCTCTACCAGCTGACATGGTACTAGATACATAATAATGCTTAGTAAATAGTTTTTGGAAAAGCAGATCAATTTGCATGGAAGTCCATGAGCATAAGAGATGAAGCACACTGGCACATACCCAGATAAGAAGAAAAGTGATATCCTTTTGAGAATATACCACATGCCAGCCAGGTGAAAAAAAAAAAAGCCTGATAGACTTCTGACACAGATGACAAAACCACAGATTCAGGACACTGGGACCTCAACTATCTGGATACTTGCTGATGGTGTCATTTAGTTAATGGCAGAGCATAGGACCAACAGATTATTATTAGGCTTGAAGTAAGTTTCAAGTCCAAAAAGAATAGGAGATATAATTAGGTCTACTCCATTCTGGATCAAAGAATGGCTTCTTAGACAAAACTGAATGCTAGAATAAAGTCATGAGATTCTTGGGAAGTAATACAAGTCTCATGACAGATAATGAGGGGGTTTCTAGAGACCTCAAAATACGGAGCTAACCTTACTGAAAGGCAGATTTCATAGTTCAAAGGCTAAAACACAGTCTACTTTTCATAGTGACAAGTTTTGGAAAGGACAATGGCTCCTCAGAGAACTGAGGAGTTTTAAGATTCTGAAACTGCAACTGGTCCTGTAAGAAGGGAGAAAGGGCATGGTGGTGAGAAGCTGCATAAATCAGGAGCTAGGCAGGAAGTTTCTCTGGATAAGCTGATTTTAAGAGACCATATGTAAAAGTTGGAAAGCAAGACATACCATCAAAGAAATTAACACTAAAGAGAAGAATGCTGAAGAAATGAAAGTTAACTTGTAAGTATCACTGAGGTTTCACCAGCATTGACCAAAGAGGAAGTAATCACTCTGTCACAGGAAGTTATGGCTTGAGGGCCATTTTGGGAGAAAAACTGTATGAGAGACTTTCTGGAGGGAAGTTGGATTAGATAACCATCCAGTAGTCACCTAATCTTGAGATTTTGTGATTCTAAGCCCAGTAAATGCTAGTTAAGTCTAAGTTATGCTACAGCAGCCTTCTGCAGAATATCACACACTCTCCACACAATTCTTTCAGATTGTAGGTAACCGGGAATAGGCAAGATCAGAAGACATCAGCAAACAGTCAGAAGCTCATTGTACAGAGGGCTTCGTTTCCAAACTTCTCTGAGTCAAAGGCACATTAGACCCTGCTTTGCAAACAGCCACCTGTCTACTTATCTGAGACAAGTAATAGCATGTGCTGGAAGAGTACAACAGGCAGCCAGAGGAGCCAAGATGTCTTTTCTTGCATGTTTTCCTAATTAACTATATTCTTGGATGGCTTTGAAGAAAAGAGTCCCTCCTGAAAACATCTCAGAGTTCAGAGAAAGGAAGGAGTTGCAAGCAGTATTGGTAATTCTAAACTTGTCAAATGGAAAAGCTTCACTCCAAAAAAATGGTTTTGTGGGGTGGGGTGGGGGAGACTACTGCTAGCCAAATGTCATCTTTGCTTATTCTTGATAAACTTGCTAAAATGTCTCCTAATCCTCAAAAGGTTCTAAGCCATGTTGATCATCTTTTAAAATAAGGTCACTGAATTTAGAGAGCAAAGAAGAATGCAATTCTCTGAATGTGTTAAGACCACTCAGTAAAGCAGATCTATCTAAAGTTAGACATTTTTTAAAACTCCAGCTCTCACGGCCTTCTTCCAAAACAAGGTCGAGGGCATGGGACTTAGCAAACAGGTAAGGGCTGGATTTGAATTCGGCATGACCTTCAAGACAGAGCAGGAGCTGAGAAATATGAGAAACTGCAGAAAAGTCAGTATCAGCAATAGAAAAAGGTCCTCAGAATTCAGTGACAGAACAATTAGGCTCCCCTCGCTTGTGCCTCATATTTTTTCTACCCTAGATCCTCTTGACTTTACCTTGTAAATATGTCTCATTAATTTCTATCCTGCCACGTCTGCCATATTTTCATAATTCAGATTTTCATCTACTTGCTTTTCAAGCCTATTCACTGCACAAAAACCCAGAGTCGTGTTTCAGGGCTGGGATGAGGGTAAGGTAAGTGAGGTATCTAGGGCACAAAATTTTAGGAGACACTCATTCTCAGGGTTGTGTCAGTACTGACCCTGAACTTGAGCGATCCTCAAAGTGAGTGCCCCGATACATTTCGCACCTTAGGTGCATCTCTGGCCTCACCCTAATGCTGTCCTTGTTAGTTTCCAAAATTAAGCATGTAACTTCAATGGGCCACAACACCCACACCATGATGTGCCTTTCCAGGACCAGAGGTAGGGCTGCCTTTCGATATGCATTTCCTAGCACTCACAGTCATACACCAAATATCAGCATTCCTTTCCTAACAGCAGTTCCTCTAACACACTCTTGCTTTACATAATGAAGAAACGAGAGACTCCTTTCTTCAAAGACATTCAAGAATACAGTTAATTAGGAAAACATAATCCCCTTCACAAATGCCCTACCTTCTTTTTATCCTTGGCAAAATCCTGTAATTCCCTTAAGAGTCTCCCTTGTATTCCCTTATATCTGTAAAATTTCCCTTACAAGTTACATCTTAAAAGTCTTCTTGTGGCTGGGTGCGGTGGCTCACGCCTATAATCCCAGCACTTTGGGAGGCTAAGGTGGGCGGATCACGAGGTCAAGAGATCAAGACCATGCTGGCCAACATGGTGAAACCGCATCTCTACTAAAAATACAAAAAAATTAGCTGGGCATGACAGTGCATGCCTGTAGTCCCAGCTACTTGGGAGGCTGAAGCAGGAGAACTGCTTGAACCCAGGAGGCGGAGACTGCAGTGAGCCCAGATCGCCCCACTGCACTACAGCCTGGGTGACAGTGTGAGACTTCATCTCAAAAAAAAAAAAAAAAAAAAAGTCTTCTTGTTTTGAAACCACCACTTACATTCCACCACACATCTTCTAGAACATTTATCACAGAGTACTTTTAACTGTTGATGTGCCAGTGGCTTGAGGTTACAATCCAGTGGGATAGATAGTGTCTTTCCACCCATCTGTTCCCAGTGACCACACAATTCCTAGCACGCGATGGGCCTTCAGTTAGTGTTTGCTGAATAAATGAACATAAATTCTGAACAGAAAACCACAGTATTCTTACTACTCTCATTTAAGTCGGATTGATTCCAGAGTTCAAAGCGACAAAAAGAGACTTCTAACCATGGGAGAAGGAAACCAGACAGGTTGTAACACACATGATGGGCCTATCTGTCCAGGTTGTTAACTTCACCCTTTCAGTGTGAGCTGGAGAGTTCTATGACAGAGAAAGTGACTGTCGTAAACAAGGTTAAATATTTGTTAAACATCATTAATAAAGATGGTTAAAGTGAACATTTAATTAACTATAATTAAAACATCATAGAAAGGCAGTTTGCAGAAGCCATTTGCAAATACTTAATCTAACTTTTTGCAGAGGTGTTCAATACTGCCCTACCTTTGAGACTTGGAAGGTTCCACCAATGAGCTTAAATTGACTGATTCTGGCCACCTCCTTTCATAGAAACAAACCCGTATTTTGGCTATTTAAAAAACTACAAGGTCTTTTCCAACTTTAGAACAAAATGCCGGCATGGTGACATACAGAATGATCTACAGATTGCACAAGCCAACAGAATGCTTTGTGTCGAACTCCAAATAGCACTGGATAATGTCCGATTGCTTTTAAGGCAAGGCTGAAGAGAATGGATAGCAAGAGGGTGCAGAGGGCAATGTATTCCCTGTTGCTAAGGATGTCGCTGTGTGTAAGGTGGGGTACAGTGGTTAGGACGTGGAAGAGATCTGCATCTGCCCTGTTCAGTATGGTAGCCATTAGTCACATGGGTCTATTTAAATTTAAACTCATTACAATTAAATAATTTTCAGCTCCTCAGTCTCCGTAGCCATTTTTCAAGTGCTTAACAGCCGCGTGTCACTAGTGCCTATTGTATGGACAGTGCAGGTATAGAACATGTCCATCACCACAGGAAGTTCTACTGGGCAGTGATGGGACGAATAACGAAAACTCAATATTCTTACCCTCTGTAGCCTAGTGAGCAAAGATGCCCATTTTCCACATAGTTGATAATAAATACACACATATTCAGCACTTTCTCATCGATCTTCTGGCAAGCAAGTGAGTTCTCAAAATGAAGAAACATTTTATGTGCCAGATGCTGTCATCATAGTTTCCTTTCCAGTTAAAAATGAACATTATCAACTGGGATGCCCAGAGTTGGCTCACTTAAGAAATGTGAAGTGATGGATGGGCACCAGAAATTAGAGAACAGTTCAAAAGTGAATGTGGCACCTACGGATGACTACAAGGCAGAGTGAGAGAGGAGAGACAAAGCACTGAATGCACAGATTAGCAAAAACTGATGGGGAATCCGGGCACCTCAGAGGCTGAGAAAGCAAGCCCAGTAGCCCCAGGCCCTGAATGCATTTGATTCTAATGTGCAGTATGTTTCATGCCCTCCAGAGAGGCAGCCATGCTGAACTGTGGCTGTCCCAGGCCCAAGTCTCCCATTTCAAAATGAAAGAAATCAAGAAAAAAGACCCTTTAGTTGAAGTGAGAACTGCCAATTAATGAATATTTCCAAGCACTTTCTCCAGCCAAACTTGCACTGCAAGTCAACAAGTTGTCCATTTCTTGCCTTTTCTACTGATCTGTCCTCATGGTTTAAATAATGAGTCACTAACAGATTCCATTCTTTAAGGAGGCAGACTGAAAATCCTAAGATCCAATCTGAAAGAGAAGCCAAGGGCACTCTTTTCCAAGTATTAGATTGGTTTCACATGAGGTGATTAGACTCTTTTCGTGCTAATTGCACTAGAAAGAACTAATTAGAAAAATCTACCATTCAGCTAATGAGAGCTGGGCCCTAACTATCTCAGCGCTTAACTTCTCAGGCAGTAAAATATCACAGTTTTTTTCATGCCCCATCTGAGGAAGTTGTCACTGTGTTAAGTTCCAGCAGTCAGCCTGGGCATTAAATAACTAAGGCAACATTTACAAAATGCCTACACATGCTATTGTTCAGCAGCTCCACTCATGATTTCTCATTGTTTCAGAAGGGCAAATATGATAGATCAAAGACCGTTAGCTAACAGCACATCAAATTGGTAACAAATACTGCCCCATTTTTCAGAGCAACCTTCTCAGTGCCTTTGTGCCTTTTATGCTGGGGCCCGTTAATAATGCAGGATAAGGTATTTCACATGTAACACTGTTACTCCAGTAAGAAGAGTTCATTAAAAAGCAATGCTATCACCTGATTGAGACTCATGTCTCTGCCAAGGGTTGTAGCATTTACTGGGAAGCTGACAGAATGAGAATAATGAAGAGCTAATAAATCAGAGTCCCTTATTATACAATAAACTCATTATACAGTAAACATTAGACAGTGTACATAAACACTGGAAAAAAGGAAGTCAACCTTATTATTAGAATGAAGGCTGTTATAAAGCCATCCTGGAAGAGTAAGTTCAGGGGAGGGTTTTGAGTTTCATATGATTTACATATTAAGACCATTTGGACATTTCACGAACACTATTAAAGAAGTGTGTCTGTAACTCAAAACTCTTCCAGCACCCAAAAAAGTACTTTTTCCAAAAAGAATTTGCAGTCCTCTTGGCAGGCGCCAAGATCCTGCATGCTGCGAAATGATGTGTGAAATTAGAAGAATTGTAAATGTCAAAACTTCTCTCGTTGGAATGAAATGCTAGAGATTCAGGTTCCTTATTCCTCAGATAAAAAGTGTTCAAGAAGACAGAGATTCATACATGTTCAAGTATCTTTGTACTGAGGATGCTGATCTTAACCTCTGAGTTTCCAATGAGGATCAAAATAAGAACTGAACCAACCTTCCCCAGCAACCTCTTAAAAACACAGATGCTAGCTGACATGTAGGTAAGTTTCATCCAGTGTATTCTTAATTACCCATAATGACTTGTTGGTGTTTGGATTAAGGACCATTTTTGGGGTTATTCTGCTGCTCATTAGCACCTCTAAGCAGAAAAGTGTGAAATAAGTAGTGAGATTCAGATCTTTTGATTATGTCCTTTGTTAACAGTTTCAGAAAAGAATTGTTAGGGTTCAGAAACAAATGGTTATAAATAAGGTTTGGGAAAATTCTGGATATTACAGCTTCTATGTATACCTCATCCCTTATGCACATATCTTTTGACATTTATGCTGCATTGTTTAAAAAAATCGTGCTGGTATTTATGTTCGAATCATTTATCATTCCAAAGGCTCTTAAGGGATGTGTGTGTGTGTGTGTGTGTGTGTGTGTGTGTGTTTCTCTCCATACATGGAAAAGATCACAGGTCATGGGAGAGAAAAACTAATAGTGTAGTACTATGTATGTATTATTATCCCCATTTTTACAGACAAGGCCTAAGGGGCTCAGGTAATTTGCTTGGGATTAAACAGCTAAGTAAAAAAGCTGGAATTTTAACCCTGGCTAGCCCTGTCCTCAACTTCAAACTGCATCTCTTTTCCTTTTAAAGTATCTCTGGCACTCTCAATTCTCGCCAGTGCAGAACATCAGCGGTACTTGGCTTGAACTTTTTTCAGAAGTTAAATTCTCACTAATCTAACACAGAAATGAGTGTGGATTTGAACTGAATGGTTCTTCCTGTGAGAGGCTAAAGTCTAATATTTACTTTATGTCAAGACTCTTCATGAACCAAAAAAATCCAGGCCCTATTCTCTACCCTACCTTAAACAATATGAGACTTAAATTAGTCAAATATGTTGCTCTCAAAAAAGTCACAGTAAGTTACTAACTGAACCATGAAGAAAACCTTGGATCCTCGCTCCTGCATATCATTTTAACAACTGAGTAGCTTTGGTCCTTCGCATGGTCAAGAAGCAAGGTCTAACACTGGTTTAAATAGAAATGCTAGACTATCTTTTTGTTTCCATTAATGCATAATCCTTATTAATACAATAGATGACCCAGAAGTGGAGAGAGAGAAAAATTCTCAGAAATACTGTTAACATCAAATAATTAAAAAGAAGCTACTAAAAAAGAGAATATTACTTAAAATTCTATGTTGAATAAATTAGCATGTTGTTTTGGAAAAGAGATTTAATAGCAATACCCAAAATCCTGGTCAAATTTATACAGATAAAGAAACAGAAACTTTCATACTGGTGCAAAGAGATAACAACAATAAGTATTTTAAAAATCACTTTCAGATGATTAAGACTTTGTCCCTTTGAATCTAATCAACATTCACAACAGTGTTATTTATTTTTATAATGAGAAAACCTAGAAAAAAGAGATGAAAGCGGAGATGGGTTAGGGCCTGGTAAAGAGTCATGGTTTAAAAAAACAAGAGGCCAGAAAAAAAAAAAAGCCTGATTTCTACTGATGGATCCTTTCAAGGAAACCATGTCCTGTCCAGAGTCAACCAGACACAACAAAACATACTGAAATGAGGAAATACTCATTCCTGAATTGACATCATCATTACAATTTCTCTCTTCTGTTTATCACTGAATTTCTTCTGGACTTTAACTGGGAAGACTGAAATCCCCATTTTGTATGGCCAGCTGTGGGATCACAGGTAGAAGACATAATAACAATTATACAATTTAGGCAATCTTTTCACTAAATTTTCCTATGATCTCACAACCTTTAAAGAGAAAACTTTGCTTCTTTTGTGAAATTTTCCTAAAAGACAGTCTATGCTTTCTGTAATACCGGCTGTTTCTAAACATCAACTACAACCATGATACCCTTTAATAGTTAATCTTCCAACATGTAATTAGGCATTCACATGACAATCAAAACCATGACTATATTTCATGTTTGCCTTCCCTTTCAAGCCCTCTACTAGAGGGGCACTTACTCTGTCAAATCTGCTATAGTAATCAAAACATTGAAATTACTTCTTTCCACACTAAATATACTGGAACTGGTTGTTTGATTAAATGTAGAGCAGAGAGTGCAATTTGCTAAATTACAAGTATTCTGAACATGTAAATATAGTTTAATTACTGCAATTAAAGAAGATTACTGGAGATTGGCAGATGGGAATGTAATGCTGTTTTAATTAGAGTTTTTAATGCACTGTAACATAAGCATAATATTAACCCTTTATCCTAGAAGAGGTAGCTGGTCTTTGTAAGATTAGTATTTAAAAATGTATTAGAGCTAGTGTTTCATAACAAGGCCTACACTGACTCATACTACACTACCAGCCCATTGTGGAAAAGAATCACAGCTTCCAACAACAGTAAACTGAGGCAGAGAGCAAGGCCTCAGCGACTGATCCTCATGGCAATGATAGACAACAGATCTGCTGGTGTCCCAATTGTGAACACACATGCTAACATGTATGAACACACACGTGTGCAGAGAAACACACACCACGTGGGCTGTTTTTCCTAAAAGAAGAATATTGCCACAATGCCAAAGACTAAATGGACTTCCCTGCCATGAAAGGTTTCATAAATCTTGTGTTCAGCAAACACACGAAAAAGCAAGCATTTCAAAAATGCCTTTGAAAATGCATTTATTCACCTCTGAGAGAACTATAGCACAGATGCAGAAGACACTCTACAGAGAGAGGGCAGTTTATTATTATTCACCCTCCAGAACAGTATAGGCTACATAAAATAATATTCCAGAACGTAAGAAGCAATCTTTGTCATCTTGAAAGCTATCACTTGCAACATTTTATCCATTTAAGTCAATAGCCTATTAGAAATTCTAATTGAAAGTTCAATAGTCAGCTCAGAGCCTTACAATAGAGGTTGCCTTTTGGAAAGCCATTTAAAGTCTTAATCTCTTTATCAGTTGGTATTTTGAAGCCTAACTTTGTTCTTGTTAGGCAGATCAATGGCATTAATTTACAAAATGGGGGAAAATGTCACCCTTCATCCTTTAAGTCTCAGCTCAGTGAAGAGCAGCATAAGCGAATCTGATCACTGCTTTCCCATATTAGCAGCAAACGGTGCCATGGGAGGCTTGACCTACAAATTTTAATTACTGCATGAAAAATTCAGTTTCTGGAGATGAAGGGAGACTTGAGAAAAAGCAGGGGTCCACCCTGTGCATGTCTGCTGAGTTTTAAGTCTTCAAGGACTGGATTTTTAAATCGGTAGCCAACATCGCAGTTAATGAAAGAGGTTTAGTAAGTTGAAGAACAAACCACAAACTAAAGAACAAATTAAGACCAAGACACAAAACACCAAAGCAGGTAACTAAGCTTCTAAAGGAAAAGCAGTGTTAGAGAATATAGTTAATGCCTTACTGAGCAACCAGCATCTTGATAAGTCATACACATACCTATCAATTAACAAAAAAATTATCAGAGTCTAATGCAACTAAGAGTTACAGGCTGATACCCAAGTATCCCTGTAAAAGCCAGAGAGGTCGTGTTGGTGCTTCGTGGTTTCACAGACCTGCCTTTGCTAAAAATAATTTTAGCTAAGTAGGCACTCAGTGAAGAATTATTTTTATCCAAAATTAAAGAATCCTGAATCTGTATATATGATAGCTAATTGATATCACAGAAGAACCAATTCAAAAATAGTGCAAAATGTAAAGCTAAAAGTAGTAAGCACTGAATTCACTACCACTGCAGTCAGCAAAGTCAAGGTGTAGAGCATCAGCTTTTGTACTCCAGAAGCTAAGCACACTAAACAACACTTACCCTACACGTGAGTAAATAGAAATAATAGAAAACGTAGGCATTTATCAATATAAATTCTGAAATAATCATTTAACACACACCTACATATGTACTTTCAAAAGAGATGAGAAGGCTGCAGAGAGAAATGTTAGCAATAGTCATCCTGTGGGAATAGAAATTTTGGGGGAAGGGCGAGGGGGGCACGGTTGGGACAAGTTGCTGACTTTTGCTTTTTAGTTTGGATACATTTTCTTTATTGTTCCATTTTATTTATTATTTTTTTTTAACAGATAACACGTACGGCTTTCCTAACTGTTAACAAACCAATTATTTTAAAAAGAAGTAAAGCAAAATCTGTGTTTGATGTTCTAGGATAAAATATTGTGAATCATCTTTTTTAAAAGCAAGATCTGTCTGTAATGTGAAAGATCACTATTTGTTTCAAAAATTAAGACTTTTTAGTTCTGGATTTTCTTAGAAGTTACATATTTACTTGAGACGCTTGCTGCAATTAAAGGACTGTATGAGTTGGCAAGTGTTGGTTAATCACTTTACATGTCCATATTCAATTTAACTATGGAAGCATTTTGCATAACTACATACGGAGACCTGCACTACGTCACGCATAATTGGCTTCTTCATTAATACTGCTTGATGATGCTGATAAGGAAATAATGGCCTTGCCACAATGGATGTGTGGATTTTCCACGCAGCCTTACCTGCTGTTGGAAAAAACTTAGAAGTCAAACATCTTTCTGATGACTAATCATATTCATCTTTTCAGTTCTGATCTCCATAGATCTCCACATCCTTTTTATCCAAGAGACGCCTCACTGGCACCTCCTGACACCAACAGCTGGAATTCTGTGACGAAGTACGTTAATGAAAAAGCCATTAACATTTGTACCGAGTGCTCCTGTTCTCCTCTGCCTATGCACTTAGGTTAACAGTGTGCTGGAAGGTCTCTAGAAAGGACAGAGGCTCCTGGTTAAAGAGCTAAATAGTCACATCCCTGAGAAGCCTGGCCATGGACAAACATGGGCTGGCCCTTAAGTCAGGGCCCACTACTCAAGGGAGTGGAGTCCTACGAAAGGGCTGCCTTTTGAAGGAGAGGACTAACTAGAACAAGATCAGTGAGGGAAAGGGGGCTGGCTTGAGAACTGAGCAGGAGACAGTGTGCAGTAAAGCAGATCTTTGAGCACACTTAATGGAGTGTAGCTTCCAACAGAGCCAAGATCCACCCTCTGTTGAGATTCCAGGAAAAGGCTTGGGGACATACATAACAAAAGTTAATGCCACAAAGACAGAAAGGAACACATGCTCAAGACAAGAAAGCCTGAGAAACAAAAACTCAGCTTCCCTGAAGTGTGGCATTTTCAAAGCCCACACATCATAACAACTTTGAATTCTGAGACGCCTCAACAGGAAACCTCAGAGGTTCCATCTGTCTCCCTGATGAGAAGGACAGCTGAGGTACCAAGCTGGTGTCTAGAAGAGGGCTGGCAAAAATCTCAGGAACCTTGGCCCAGGAGCTAGAAATGTGCAGTTCATTCTTCCCTCCAGTCTAATTTACAGCCCTGACACAAGCTGTTGGCTGGTTACCAGGTCTATCTCCACACACAGCTAGAAATAAACCAACAAAAAAGTTGGCTCACTTCTCAATTTTATGTGTACTCCTAAATTTTAAAAAATCAGATTTATCACACAGTACCAAAATTCCATTTTTCTTTGTTTTACATGACACTTTCCTACCAAAATTAAAAAGGAAGGATTGTTAGAGGGATATGAAAGTCAATAGAAGGAAGAGAAGTGAAGACACAGAAGCCAAGAACAATGAGCCAGGGGTACAATTCCTAGTTTGACTGGGCTCGGAAACCATAAGGATCTCCAGAATGGAGACAAGATGAAGGCAATCTGGCAATCAAGTCTTCCCTAATACACTCAGAATCTGCCCTTGCCTGTGCTGCATTCAGTCCTCTGCTCCTAATACTCTGCACAGTGACTTAGAATGTGCACTGATCTCTGCAGATACTAGTCATGCTCCTACCACCGTAAGTTACATACTTCTCCAGAACCCACATTTCTCTTTATCTGTATCAATCCTACTCTTTAAGATTTTACTTACCACAAGACCATCTCAAATGATGCAAGAAAAGCCTCTGCCAAATTCAACACCCATTCATGCTGCAAGTACTCACAAAACTAGAAATAGAAGGAAAATGCCTCAACGTGATAAAGAACATTCACGAAAAACCTGCAGCTAACATTTTATTCAATGGACAAAGACAAAGCTTTTCTTCCTAAGATTGTGAACAAGACCAAGACACCTGCTTTTAACTACAGCTATTCAACACTGCACTGGAACTTCCACCCAGAGCAATTAGACACGAAAAAGAAAGAAATGGCCTCTCTACTTGCAGACATTATTCTACGTACAGAAGATCCAAAGCTAATAAAATGAATTCAGCAAAACTGCAAGGTCAGCACACAATAATCAGCTGTATTTCTACACATCAGCAATGAACAATCTAAAAAGGAAATTAAGAAAATAATTCAATTACACTAGTATCCAAAAAGAATGAAATATCTAGGAAACAATTTCACCAAGAATGCGAAAGACTTGTATGCTGAAAATTATAAAATAAATATTACTAAAAGAAATTTTAAAAGACCTGAATAAATAGAAGGACACCCTGTGTTCATGGGTTGGAAGACTCAGTATTATTAAGATGTCAATACTACCCAAGGTAATGTATAGATCCAATGTAATCTCTATCAAAATTCTAATGACCTTTTTGCAGAAATGGAAAAGCTGATCCATAGATTTGTATGGAATTGCAATGGACCCTGAATAGCCAAAACAATCTTGAAAAAGGAGAATAAAATTGGAGGACTTATACTTCCTGATTTTAAAACTTAACTACAAAACTACAGTAATCAAAATAGTGTAGTACTGACGTAAGGATAGACACACAGACCAATGAAATAGAATTGAGGACTGAGAAGTAAGCCCATATGTCTATGGCCAACTTATTTTCAACAGAATGCCTAAATTATTTAACAGGAAAAAGATAATCTCTTCAACAGATGATGCTGAGACAACTGGATACATATACAAAAGAATGAATTTGGACCCCTACCTCATACCATGTACAAAGATTAACTCAACATGGATCAACATTCTAAATATAAAAACTAAAACAGTAAAATCCTTAGAAGAAAATATCTTGGATGTGGCAATAAATTCTTAGATGTGATAGCAAATGCATTAACAACAAAAGAAAAAATATATAAACTAGACTTTGCTATGCTCTCAATATGTTTCTCAAAATTCATGTTGAAATTTAATTTCCAATGGAATAGTTTTAAGAGGTGGGGTCAAAAAATAAAAAGATTTAAAAAAATTAAATTACATTAAAAAAAAAAAAGAGGTGCGGTCAGCTGGGTGAGGTGGCTCAAACCTGTAATCCCAGCACTTTGGGAGGCTGAGGTGGGTAGATCACCTGAGGTCAGGAGTTCAAGACCAGCCTGACTAAACACTGTGAAACCCCATCTCTACTAAAAATACCAACATTAGCTGGGCATAGTGGCGGGTGCCTATAATCCCAGCTACTCAGGAAGCTGAGCCAGGAGAATCACTGGATCCTGGGAGGCGGAGTTTGCAGTGAGCCGAGATCGCACCATTGCACTCTAGCCTGGGTGACAGAATGAGACTCCATCTAAAAAAAACAAACAAAGAGGTGGGGCCTTTAGGAGGTGATTGGGTCATGAGGGCTCCTCCCTCTCGAATGGGACTAAGGCCTTTATAGAAGCTTTCACATAGAGTTCAGCAATTTTACTTTTGTACCTTTTGGACACAGCAACAAGGTGCAATCTTGAAACAGAGAGAGCACCTCACACCCAACAGTAAATCTACTGGCATCTTAGTCTTGGACTTCCCAGCCTCCATAACTGTGAGAAATAAGTTTCTTTTGTTCAAAAATTATCTAGTGTCAAGTATTTTGTTACAGCAGAATAAAGAGACTAAGACATCATCAGATTAATAACCTTGTGTTTCAAAAGGCACTAATTATCAAGAAAGTGAAAAGACAACCTAGAGAGTGAAAATATTTGCAAATCTTATGTGTCTAGTATCCAGAATACATGAAGAATACTTACAGTTCAATAACAAAAGACAACCAAATTCAAAAATGAGCAAAAAACTTGAGTAGACATTTCTGTAAAGAAGATCTAAAAGTGGCTAAAAAACATGAAAAGATGCTTAATATCATCGGTCAGGAAAATGCAAATCAAAATTACAATGAGGTACCACTTCGTACCCACAAGAGTGGCTGCTTTAAGAAAAAGGAAATTACCAAGTGTTGGAAGTGATGTGGAGTCACTGGAACCATCATACACTGCTTGTAGGAATTTGAACTGGTTCAGCCACTCTAGAAAATAGTTCGGCAATCTTCAAATTTTAAATGTAGAATTACCATATCGCCCACAATGCCACTCCTAGGTATATATGCAAAAGAAGCAAAACCAGGCATTTAAGCAAGTGTATGTAACACATGTTCACAGCAGTACCATTCATAATAGCCAAAAGATATAAACAGCCCAAAAATCTATCATTGCATGTATGGATAAACAAATCATGTTATATACAAATACTGGAATACTATTCAGTCATAAAAAGGAATGGAGTAATTACACATATATACATGACTGAACCTCCAAAGCATTACACTAAGTGAAAGAAGCCAAACAAAAACGGTCACATATTTTATGACTCCAAAATAGATAAATCTGAAGAGACAGAACACAGATCAGAGATTATCTGGGACTAAGGGCAATGAGGAGGAAAGGACAGGTAAAGACTACTAAATGGGTAAGGCGTTTTACTCTGGAGTGACGAAAATATTTGGGAATGTGACAGAGGCAGTGGTTGCATAACACTGTGGATATACTAAATCCCACTTAACTGTTCACTTTAAAATTGTTAATTTTATATTATGTTAATTTCATCTCAATACATTATTTTTTTAAAGAAATAACTTCTTTTCCATTCTCTAAAATCTTGCATCATAAACTGTTGGTTTAAAATCATTATTTACTGATCAATGTAGTTAATTTTACTTATAGCTTATTGGCTCTCTTGCAAAAAAACCTCTTGAGGGTAAAGTCTATGACTTCCAAGCATCTAGCTGACCAGCTTAACCATGGGAGACAAAGCTAGACTCGGTCTCAAATCTAATATATTAGCTTTAATAAAATAGGCATATACTTTCTACTCCAGAAAACCGAATGCCTTTCGGCTCGGGAAACTAAAATACAGTGGTGTTTTGTTTGTGTGTGGTTTTGTTTGCTTGTTTTCAGACGGAGTCTAGCTTTGTCTCCCAGGCTGGAGGATGGCAGTACAACCGTAGCTCACTGCAGCCTTGAACTCTTGGGCTCAAGCAATCTTCCCACCTCAGCCTCCTTAGTAACTGGGACTATAGATGTGCAACACCACACCTCGTTTATTATTTTTTTAAAAAATAGAGACAAGGTCTTGCTTTGTTGCCCAGGCTGGTCTTGAACTCCTGACCTCAAATGATCTTCCCATCTTTGTCTCCCAAAATGCTGGGAGTATAGGTGTGAGCCACCATGCCCAGCAGAGTGAGTTGTTTTTTTAAGATCACACTGTAACCTTATATAAGAATCACTTGAATAACTTTTTGTTCCTATAAATTTCATGACAAATGTGGTTCCATTGACAACATATTACAAAAACAGGGAGTCTAAAGAGGGGATGAGGAATAGAAAAAATTTTTGCAGGAAAATGACTTAGACTAACCACACCTGTATTGCATTTTGAGGGATGATTATGTCCAGAACATCCAAATCCATGGATTATAGGATGCGGCTGTACTAGCCGTGCATTTTATTAAGAAAGAAAAATCTCAAATGAAGAAGGAGAGGTTGTGAAAAATTCTGAAAAGATGTTACAAATTACCTTCTGCCATACCCTAAATACCTAGAGCCCCTTCCAGGTCTAAGGTATTATTCTCAAGGCAAATTTCTTTGGTAGATCTGTACAATGTCATATATGAAGAATGTTCCTCATTTCTTTTTCCATCCTATCTAGCTCCCCCAAAACTCATGCAAAAGGCTGATAAATGGCACTTTGAGAAGGGCAGCTCTTGGGGTTTTTCTAGAAGCTATTGCCCTTTAGACAAATTCAGTAAAGCAGTGCTTTCTGAAGGTGGGAAGACACAGAACTGGAAACATAAAGGCTTCCATTTAGAAATCCATGGATGTCCCCATTAGGTAAGAACTGAGCATGGAGCCATGCCTTTCATACCAAGTGCCACTTGCGATTACGTTGTTACAATTATTACCAAGAACTGTGATACTACGATCGTTTAAAAGCCTCAACAAGCATGCCAATGTGACTTGAGGACTCAATGTCTCCTCATTGCCGCCACACTCATAGGCACACTCATTTAGCTCATGTCAAGGGAAACAAATGTCCAACTTTACTCATTTTACTTTACTACTTAGAGTAAAATAGACTTAATCTCTTAGAAGTGACCATGGGTCCCATGTTCAAGTACATTAGAAAGATGGGCCATAAAGCACACAGTGCCTGAGCCTCTACTGTCTTCTAGCCAGCTTAAGGTAAACCAAACTTAGAGCCATGAGCAACGCTGGCCCAAGTCAGCTGGTCTCCAGGTGTATGTCCATTTCCTTCGTGTTACTGGGAGTGAGAGGTCATTGGGAAATTAGGTAAGAAGGAGTATTAAACAGTGCTGAAGGAGAGATTCCTAGGAGTTTTCATGTGGTGCTGTGTGTGTGTGCAAGTGTGGAAAGGTAAACTCACGGAGTAAGGAAAACCCGAAAACTGATGGGACAGAGATTAGGTGGCCGAGGCAAGTGAAGATAGGCTGCCTTTTGAGAAGTGGAGAGGGCCAATCAGGCCCTTGGAAGACAGACTGGAAGTAGGTAAAAAGTCTAGCAAAGGTCTATGGGAGAGGACCGCAGATACCCCTGGGGGTGGGTGGAGAAGCAATCAGGAAAGCCCTGGGAGAGTTGCCTTTTGAGAAGTGGAGAGGGCCAATCAGGCCCTTGGGAGATAGACTGGAAGTGGGTAAAAAGTCTAGCAAAGGCCTATGGGAGAGGACCGCAGCATCAGATACCCCTGGGGGTGGGTGGAGAAGCAATCAGGAAAGCCCTGGGAGAGTACATCAGCAGCCCCTGGGGAGCCTCCTGGAAAGGACTCTTTCAGGGACAAAAATTTAAAAGTTCATCCTGGGATTGTGATTGCCTCTCTAGGCTGGAACTGCTGTGCTGACCTAGAGGCTGGCCCCTATCAGCAGGGCAAACAGCAGAGAGAGAAACTGAAGACTCAGTGACTAAATGAATCCAGCACAAAACATGTGCAAAATGAAGTTTGACTGCTGAGTCACCAAGGGAGAGGCTTCAGAGCTGAGGCCCATGGTGCAGGTAGATGCAGGCAGATGGCTGGAGCTGGCAAGGCTCAGAGGTGGGATGCTTTCCTCGACAGGACTGGATTCATCCACCCAGCAGCTTGACAAGGCTTGCCCTCATTTCCTCCCTCCTTTCTCAGGTGAGTCTGATGGTTCTGAACTTGTCCACATGCAATATGCAAGGTCAAATAGCAATTCCCCTGCAGAGGGGGAGACTAACATCCAGGACTCTGATTTCTAAGTTTAATTTTTCAGAATCTGATTGGGGGTAGGGTTGGAGTGACCTGTTTCTACTTGTCTAAACTCAAACACCCTAAAGTATCTTCTTACTCTAGATTCTGAATATATTCTCTATAGTAAGACATGGTTCAGCTTCACTTTTTGTCATTTCACTTAGGTAAATAGCAGCCATTGTGAAGCTGACATCTAGGACACGCTGGATAGCAGTGAAGAAGGGGGAGGCATAATATACACCCACCACTCTTCCTAAGAATGCCCATGGCTTAGGAGAGTGGGTTTCAAACTTTGTATTTTTTTACGTAAGAAAAATATTTTAAGTAATGTCTTTTTTTTAGTTTTATTTTTATATTTTCTTTGAGAGACAGGGGCTTGCTTTGTCACCCCAGCTGGAGTGAAGTGGTGACATCACAGCTCCGTGTAGCCTCAAACTCCTATTCTCAAGTGATCCTCCTGCCTTAGTCTCAAAGAGCTGGGATTACAGGCATGAGCCACAATGCCTGTAATAATTCTTATGTAAGACCCTAACATATAAAACAGATAAAAGTAAAAACTAGGCCGGGCACGGTGGCTCATGCCTATAATCCCAGCACTTTGGGAGGCCGAGGCGGGTGGATCATGAGGTCAAGAGAATGAGACCATCCTGGTCAACATGGTGAAACCCTGTCTCAACTAAAAATACAAAAATTAGCTGGGCATGGTGGGGCACACCTGTAGTCCCAGCTACTTGGGAGGCTGAGGCAGAAGGATTGCTTGAACCCAGGAGGTGGAGGCTGAGGTGAGCCGAGATCACGCCACTGTACTCCAGCCTGGGTAACAAGAGCGAAACTCCATCTCAAAAAAAAAAAAAAAAAGAGTAAAAGCTGCTCTGCTTGATTAGCATTGAGAACAAGAAATCTCACTCCTCCCAGCCTCCCACTTGTCTCCTCTCGTCCCCAAAATTCCCTTAGCACTGGAATAAGGGCAAAATGCAGTAATGAGAGAAGGGACAACTGGACCCTGGGCTCAACTCTCCTGAGCTGTGTGGGTTTTCACTGGGCCTCACTTTCCTCTCCTGAAAAATGAGAAGCTAAGCCAGAGTGAGCTTTCGGGTCTTTTTAACTCCAAAATCCTCAACTTCCCCATAAGCAAAGAGAATGAGTGTAAGTCTTATAAAACATGAAGAAAACTAAGAAAAAACATATATGGAGCAACTGCATTAAGTCCCACCACATGGCAAGGTGCCATTCCTAAACTTTTCCTCAATAGTATTTTCTCACATCATCTCTAGTGCTCTTCCTGGAAAAGTTCCAGTGTAGAGTATGACTTACTTTCTTAGACCACACCAAACCTGTCAATTTCATAGACAATATATGCAGGATCCGGGAGGCCATCCCTGTAATTATTATTTTTTGAGACAGGGTCTTGCTTTGTTGCCCAGGCTGGAGTGCAGTGGTATGGTCACAGCTCACTGCAGCCTTGAACCCCTAGGCTCAAGCGATCCTCCCATCTCAGCCTCCTGAGTAGTTGGGACCACAGGTGCATACCACCACCCCGCCCAGCCAATTTTAAAATTTATGTAGAGAGAAGGTCTCACTATGTTGCCCAGGCTGGTTTTGGACTTCTGGGCCCAAGCAATCCTCCTGCCTTGGCACTTTTTTTTTGAATACCAAAATATTTGCAGTGATAGCTTCATCAGTTGATTGTTCGCATATACTAATTTGGCCAGAATATTTTTATAGTAATGATTGACAACATTCATAAGACCCAAGACTCTCATCTACTGAGAGCCAACCCAACTGATTCTACCACAACTTGATTGCATTCAGAAGCCAAATCCTTTCACATCATTTTCCAAAATGTACTGCCTGGTTTTCATAATATTCACATCTGCTCTTATCATCACTTTCAGACAGGTCTCAGCGGATGATGCCAAGGTTCTCTCCTTGGTTCCCAACCAAATCTGAGTGTCAACTCCTTTTTCCAGAGTGGGATTAAGAGGCCTGCCTTTACACCTATCCTCCCACTGCATGCAGCATAACTGTGTCATTTCCTCACCTTGTGGAACACTTCTTCCTTGCATTTTCAGCTAGAAATGGTGGCAGAGTAATAGACTCTGTGCTCATTTTATTGAATCACCTATATTTAATTGGGAAAATCGGTTGTTGTAACTTTGTCGACAGGACATGTTGAATTACATTGCGTAACCACTTTTCTTTAGAAGGCATTACCATCTGGTCTAAGCAGTTAAATAAGCACAGCTATGTGATACTATAGCTAATGAAATTAAACGTGCTACAAATATATATATGGCACACAGAATTCACATTTATCTCTTTAAAAGGATTTTCCTTGTTGAAAAATAAGATATGTGAGTTGAGAGATCAGGATTGTGGCATGGCTGCTGGCTTTATGGCTTTCCAAACAACAGAAGTGATGATTCAGTTCACATCTGGGTCAAACAAGAGAATTCCCTCTTTAGAAAATCATAGCCCATTTCCCTCTAAGGGGTCTGCTTCCTCAGTTGGCCCTGCAGTTACCCAAAGCTCTTGGCTATAGTAGCTGACCCTGACTCTACATCTATCCTTATCTCCAAACTCTTTAAATGTTCCAGTACCACTTCATGGGGGTGACAAGGCTTACGTCGGACCACAAACGTAAAGACCCTGGCACAGAATAGACACCCAACAGATATGATTTCTCTCTACTATCTCCTTTCCACTTACTTTGCCTGTCTCAGCCTCCAGGCTGGGTTGTGGACTGGCCTCACCTGCAAACGTAAGTCTGTCTGTTTTGAGCCAATGCTAACTGTAGAAACCAAGCAATTTCAGCTCCACTCTCACATATGTACAGACATCTGTTGTTTTTGTCACCTCATCCTTTCAATCTTCTTAGTAAAACAGTATCCTAACTTTCCTTTGGGAAATATTCCTGCTCCGACTTTCAATTTCTGTGGGATTAACTCCAACTCCAGCTTCAGAATGGACTCTAATTGGTTTAAGCCAAGAAAGGGAGAGGGAAATATTGCTGGGAGGCCCCCATCTGGGACCTGAGCTTGGAATCAAATGAGAGGAAGGCAACACATGTAAAGTGCTGAGAGTGGAAGGATGAAGAAATATACGGCTGTGTGCCATCACTTGTGTTCTGGACGTGAGTGGAGCCAGGATTCAGCATTACCTGCCCCTGTACTATCTTCCACAAATGTCTTGGTAGCCCTACAGGGAATCCTGGTACCAGCATCTGCCTGAGCTTGCAGGCAGGCTCTGGAACCTTGAGCCACTGTGTTGGACGGCCTCTCTCAACAAAATGAGCCTATTTCTTTGGTTTGGTCCTCTTAATTAAAAATAAAAACAAAGACACACTTTTACTTGCTTGATTCTCATTTTAAAAACTCACCAGTAGAGAGGCCATAAAATTCAAACAACAACACACTTGACTTCCAGTAGGCATTCAGTTATAACCAAAGCCATACCACCGGGCATAAGGCTAACAGGTAAGTGCTCACCTTTTCCTGGGGCTCCACATAAAAAAAAACTGGGAGTTTGGCATGTAGGAGCTACAGGATATGTGGAATGACATCCAAGGCTTTGCAGGAAGATCTTAAACACAGCATAAAAGCCCCTTTTGACAGTAAAGAACAGCCTTGTTCATCCACAGAATCGCCATTCTCATTCTTAGACAACGTGGCAGTTGACCAATTCAAAATACAGTTCATTTTATAAAAAATTTCCTAAGCCTTACCTACATACACTATAATGTATTTTAATTTATAAAAATTATTCCTATAAAGATTTTATTTTTACCCTTTTAAAAAAAGTCACAAATGCAAGTAGCGTTTACACAAATAAAGGGCAGTTTTGCTGGTCTCTTAAGTCTTCCTGTAAAGCCAAACTGTTAAAACCAGACAATCATATTAGATCTAAAGAGGAATTCTGTCTCTAAGTAACCTTTTGAATTTAGTACAGTTGTTAAATGCCCCTTCTAATTTGGGGTTAATGTTTTCTCACTTGGACTGACCAAATAAGTTTTCCTGGGTTTTTGGGAAAATTTTATTTTCATAAAGAGTATATGAAACAGCTTCATTATGAACATGCTTCATAAACTATAGAGTACTATTCTGGGGGCAGGAGGGACATATAATAATAAAGTCACCTATCAAACATAACATGGGTAAAGCACTTAGATAGACTGGTGCTTGGTATCCAGTCGTTCATTTGGTAAATGTCATCGTGTTGTTAAGATACACTAGCAAGGATACGAATTAAGGCAGCTATTGGAAGGTGGTTACTGCCTGTGTTCACTCAGCTGGTATCACTGTTGATTTCTGGGGTCCTTGTCATCCTATCCCTGGGAAAAGATGAGATGGACAGACAAGAGCCTGGCTCACCTGCACTGACTCCTCCTCCTTTCCCCATCCTACTGGAACCGTCAACACACAGCTTCTCCCTGCTCCTAAAATGAGATTTCAAAACTGCCCTTCCACCTCTAAAACTAGCATTCCCAGGGAAGTCTGGAACCTACCTAGTGCCAGCCTAGGTCAACATCCACCATTTCTTCTCCCCCTTTTCTTCCAACGCATACTATCTCTGCCTTGCCTATCCCTGCTCAGTTTCATTAGCGGTTTCATGTTGGACTAGACTACTTATTCCTTGAAGACAGGGACTGTGTCCTAATTTTCTTCCACAGTGGTATAGTACACACAGTAGGAATTTAGTAAATGTTTGCTAAATGAATAAACTAAGTGTTCCAGATCTCACTTCAGATGAGCTGCCCTTAGTGATCTCCATAAATGCGATGATCTGAAATAAAGACAGATTTAATACATGCTGGCAATTTTGGCTTCTGTGTATGTACAAAGATTGTGAGTTTTACTTTTGTAGAATCTTCTATCCCAAATGTGAAGGTGGCTTGCATAGTCATACCCAGGTTTTACAAATGACATGTATCCCTTCTCTACACAAATGTAAGAGTACCAAGATGATTCTGGGGCTGCATGAAGAATGCTGTTTTCTGTACCAGTAGCTTCCTGAAGATGATACTATAGTGACCTCTATGCCTTAAAGTTTAAACTCAGGTTCACTGAAACAAAAGTACCAATAGGACAGGGTTTCTAACTAATTCCATACATCATAGATCTTGAGGACAATAAAAAGAAACAATCGGCATCCCAAACTTGCCTTACGCCTCCAGTTCACCTAAAGCAACGTGGTGGTTGAATAATTAATAAATAATTAAAGTGTTCAGGGACAGTGGTATAAAATGCATAGCTAAGTAAGTCTTAATGAGCAGGTTTAGGACATTTCGGTCTATGAATGAGAGATAATTTTCTTTTGTTCATTCATTCATTCATTTGCTTATTTTTTTATCTGGCATCCCCAGTAAAATGTAAGCTCCACAAGGGTAATTTTCAAAGGCCAGCTATTCAGACCTGATGGAAGAATGTGATGAAGGCACTACCGTGTAATTTATCAAGGTTGTTTGTGTAGTGTCTTCCAGAACCTCTTTCCAAAACTATTGATTCAAAGGACATTTACTCCTAAGGTGTTAGATGTTCTGAGATCTGAGGAAACTGAGAGGAATCAATAAAGACTGAGAAAATACACCCTCTGAGCTTAGCAGAGACCCTACATTGTTTTGACTAAAACCCCCATAACAGAAAACACTCAGGAGAGATTCAGCAAACACTTTTAATATCCACAGGTTTTCCTGACTGACATTACTGCTCTCTATCTCACCACAGTAATCCTACATCATGATATACTCCGAAGTATTTATTTTTAAAAATCTCACCAATTTCGCTGGGTTGAGAAACTCCTAAGGAAAGAAGGAGGGTCAGGTGCTATGAATATTTCTGTTCTGCACCTTCACCTGTCTCATTTCATTAAAACAGACGTGCAGATCTGAAATGGGATCATGATCTTCAGTGGATACATTTGGCAGCATCCCCCAACTCACAAATCCCTCAGCTTATTTAAATAACACAGAGCCTAAAGATGAAAGCTATCTTCTGTTTGGGTGACAGCAGTAGGGAGATCACTCAGGCCTCAATATTCCTTTCAGTAGTAACTTGATGCATCATTTTTTTTTTTGCACTTTATTACATCTCACCAGACTTTATTTATTTAAATGTCAGAATCTTTTGCTGACATGGCAAGGCAGAAGCAGAAATGTTTTGTAGACCTTAAATGAACTGGTAAGTGGATGCTTGTTCTATAAATCTTTAAAATGTTAGGTTACTCCTTAGAAACCACTTTTACAAGACCCTTCCATTTTGCTTGAAAAGAGATAGCACATAAAATACCCACTTTCCGTCCCAGCAGCACCAAAGTGGCATCAATGGGCATGGTGCATTTTCATGCAGAATAAACACAAAGTTCAAATCAAACACTAGGTACCTAATGCAGCAGTTCTGCTGAGAGGCTGATGGCAGTAAAATGTTGTAATGAGAAGTGGGGGCTGCATCTCGCTTCTCTAAACACTTCCTGGCAGAGCTAAACAGCGCCTTCTGAAATTCTTGGAACCCGTCTCTGCCTCCTCTATAGCAAGCAGCCCTCGGGCCTCTAGAAGCCCTCTTCCTTGATTCATGTGGTCTCAACACCCACACTGCTAGGTAGAACTCAGGTCCCAACGCTTTAAGAATCAACAGCACGGGGCAGAGAGTGGTGGTAGGACGTCTGAAAGCCTTTCCCAATCTGTTCAATGAGCCTGATATCATAGCTTAACATGCCTTTCCCTCTGAGCCTCAAGCTCATCGTTTTAAAACTGTTAGGTTTGTACGTTCTTAAGATTATCAGTGGACTATATTATGAAACTTCTAACAATGCTTCATCCTCTTTCCCTGGATCCTCTTGTCTAGTCGGTAGGTCCTGTTAATTCTCCCTGGACTCTCTTCCCCACGCTTGTCCCCTCCTCCTCTAGTCTACGTCCTTGCTCCTCACATTGGCCTCTACACAGTGTCCTTCTCACCGGCCTGCAGTCCCCATCTATTTCTATCCTACACTCTACCTATAAATTAGGCATCTCCTTGTTGCATCCCCCTCAACCTTGCCAAACCTTCTCACACAACTTTGTACCCTGAATGAGTTTATCTGATGACTCTGTCATGAAAATCTCTACGTGACATGCATAATAGATTTATAAATCATAAAGGAGCCTCGGAGCCCCACATAATCTTGGAAAAAGCTTTAAAAATGCCGCAGTGAATAAGAACTATGATTCAATCAACACCACAGGTTTTTCTCCGCTGGCGTTTCTAAAGGTAGCAAGTCATGACCATTACATTTTAGAAGTCTCAAATTCCCCTTTATTGTTAACTGATTATGGTTCAACCTTGATGATTCACAAGCTCTATTAACGTTTCAAAACCTACATTGATATAATCCAAAAAAATCATATTAAGTACCTCCTACCTGCCTGACACTGTGCTTAGCAACGGAGACACATCAGCAAACAAGAGAGATAGACTTTTCCTCTAACCAGCAGACAATAACGACCTTGAAGGAAGGCCATGTCTTGGGTTCCTTGAAGTCAGGCAATGTGCCAGCCCAAGGGAGCATTTTGTAAGCTCTAGTGCTCCATGCCTGTGCCCCTCATGCTTGTCAGGGTAAGAAAGCAGTTGGATCAACACTGCTGGCACTAGAACCCCTGACTGCGTTTGAGCCCTGGGTCTCTCGCTTACTACATGTGTGACCTCAGGCAAACTACTTACCTTCCCTCTGCTTTAGTTTCATTGAATGTCAACAGGAAAACCACCAAAAATGAATTCTTCTGAAGATTAAACGAGTTAATACATGAAGTGGTTAAAATGGGAGCCAACATGGAATGCTCAAAGTCTTAGTCATTATTTTCTACACAATATTCATGTAATAGTGTTAGACAAAAATGTCTCTCCACTATTTGAACAAACATCTTTCCATGGCAAATGACAAATTCATTAAGATTCACAATCTGCATTAAAAGGTTACAAAACCCTGCCCTGTAGTGACAAGGAACACACAAAAGAAATACACAAATGCTCTTGCAGACACAACATGTGGAAAAAGTATCCATTTGTACAAAACATTTTTTTTCAAGAAGGTTAAAAAAAAAGAAAAAGATAAACAAGGATCAAAGCCATGCCCAGCAGCAACTGTTTCCAGTGTGACCTGGTGAGTTTTCAGCTTCAAACAGGTCAGATCAAGTGTTCCCCAGCGGTGTTACCTTGGATCTGTCACTCACACATCAAACTCCCTTCGGCTGGCCTCTTCTCCCATAGACATGCTGCCAGATGCAGAAACATCAATGTTTTCTTGCCTGCAGTACTGAGGGTCGAGGTTGCGGGGGACTGTGTGAGCCATAGGGGGAAAAAACAAAACAAAAACCAAACCCAGGTAACCAGCAAGTATGCTTTCTTGTGTTTGCAAGAGACCTGCATTACAAAGTAACACATGGTTTTTCCTGGGACTCAATTTTAGTCTTGCACTAAATTTCCTGAAGATCTGTTTCAAATTCACCGATGGTTGTCTCCTTAGGATCAAAACACCCATATCAAGAATGGAGACCCAGGCTGGGTGTGGTGGCTCACACCCGTAATCCCAGCACTTTGGGAGGCCAAGGCAAGTGAATCACTTGAGGCCAGGAGTTTGAAACCAGCCAGGAGTTTGAAACGCAAAACAAAGCTCTCCTAAAAATACAAAAAAAAAAAAAAAAAAAAAAAAAAAAATTAACCAGGCGTGGCGGCAGATGCCTGTAATCCCAGCTTCTCAGGTGGCTGAGGCAGGAGAATCACTTAAATCTGGGAGGCACAAGTTGCAGTGAGCTGAGATTGAGCATTGCACTCCAGCCTGGGTAACAGAATGGCTCCATCTCAAAAAACAAAAGCAAAAGAATAGAGACTTCATCTCATCAGCAATGGCTAGAAGGAGATGTATACAGAGAGTCAGAGAGCGACTTCACACCCACTGGGTGGGAGCAGAAGACAGCCTATTGATGCCAGCTGAGATCTTCCACTTGTCTGTCCAATCCATTACCCTCTTGTCACAGGCCCAGGTGAAAAATGAGGATCAAGTTATAAATCTCTTTTTTTTACTCTTTTTTTTTCTTGCCCTGTTGCCCAGGCTGATTTTTTGTATTTTTAGTAGAGACAGCATTTCACCATGTTTACCAGGCTGATCTCAAACTCCTGACCTCATGATCTGCCTGCCTTGGCCTCCCAAAGCACTGGGATTACAGGCGTGAGCCACTGCACCCGGCCTAAATCTTTTTTCTACAACTAATTCCATAGTATGTATCAGTGGAAAGCTAACTGTTGGTTAATCAACCATTTATCACTTCTTATTACATTACGACTTGCTACACTTTCTATTTTGCTTGATTTTATACTGCCTTAATTCAGCATTTAATGAGCTCTAACTCTATGTAGGGCATCAACCATTTTTCCCTTTCTACCCCTGAGCTACAGATTGGCTGTGAAAGCTTCAGCCATAGGAAGGTTTCATAAGGGATAGGTAAGTACAAAGGAGAACAACCTGAGAAGGCAACTAAATGATAATATACGTACACTTTCAGGGAGAATGCTTACAATAGAATAGAGAGGGGGAACAACTTGGGATGCCAGAACAATAATCTAAGCTGGAGCTAAGAGAAGCCTTAGCCAAGACGATGGTATTAAGAATCAAAGAAAGGTCTAGACTCATGAATCCAGGAGCTAGAGTAGATACGGACTGTTGACTGGATATGAAGGTAAGAGAGAGGGAGGTGGTCAAAGGGACATCTGTGCTTCTAACTTGAGAAAGCCAAGTTGGGGAAGGAGAAGTTTACTTTGGGAAAAAGGGACAGTTATTCCTATTTGAGAAAGGTGTCCGCCGGGCGCAGTGGCTCACGTCTGTAATCCCAGCGCTTTGGGAGGCCGAGGTGGGCGGATCACGAGGTCAAGAGATCGACAGCATCTTGGCCAATATGGTGAAACCCCATCTCTATTAAAAATACAAAATTTAGCTGGGTGTGGTGGCAGGCGCCTGCAGTCCCAGCTACTTAGGAGACTGAGGCAGAATTGCTTGAACCCAGGAGGCAGAGGTTGCAGTGAGTCAAGATTGTGCCACTGCACTCCAGCCTGGCACCTGGTGACGGAGTAAGACTCTTGTCTCAAAAAAAAAAAAAAAAGAGAAAGGTGTCCAGCAGGTGGTTGACAATGTGGCTTTGGGGTTCCCAAAGGCAGCCAGGAACAGGAAGAATAACAATGGCAGGTAAGAGCATGAACAGTGGGAAGAGGGGAAAGCCAGCCCAGGGGCGGTGAACTAGGCACTGTGCCCAGCACATGGCATGTATTTGCTAATTTCATCCTTAAAACCAACTGAAGTCAGTATGAGAAACTGTACTCAGAAAAACTAATTTACTTAAGCTTCCACAGCCAAATAAGTAGTGGAGCAAGGATTTGAATTCAGGTCTACCTGTTCCTCATAACCATGCTGTTAAGTAACACCCTCTATTAACATTGCGATAGTCAGGAATATTTAAGGAGAAAGAGAAGAGAGCCTGACAAAGATACAGAAAAGAATGGGAACAAGGAGTGGCAAAGTCAGGCAGTCCACGGACGAGAGAGCTCCAAAGTGGAGCAGGTGGTTAACCAGGCAGAATGCGGTCAAAGACTTTGTGATTAGAAAGTCATGGTGGTTAGCACAATAGGATATAATAACTATTCATCCAGGGGTTATGAAGGGTGACAGCAAGCATAAAAGTTCTTTGCCTTTAAGGGAATGGAGAGATACAAGATGGAGGTGGTTTCTCTTTTAGATGTTTAAAGATTGGAGGAAACTCCCTAGAGTTCATGGGCTGAGAGGGAAGTGGTGAAACAGACAGCAGGTATAAGACAAAGAGAAAGGAATGATTGACGTGATAAAATCATGGAGGAGACGATAAGCTTTGTTTCAGAACATGGCTTTGACCTTGGGAATGAAGAACGTGTCTTGCCCTTACACCAGAGGGAGTGGTATAAACATGAGTAACAATGTTTTCATGTTAAATGGAGGAGATGGAAGTTGAGGGTGATCTCATTGGAACCCTTGATATTCTTGGTAGAGCTGTCTACACATAATAAAGTCTGATAGGAAAGTCTGAACTGGAGGGTTTAAGATGAGAGAAAAAAAGTCTAAAGCAACAAATATGAGAACTGTCAAAATCAACAAAACTCGGCACCAGGGCCCAGCCAGAGGTAGAAATTTGTATCAGACGCAACTGGTGTAGAAAGCTGATTTCTCCAGCAATTTAACCTACACACACATCAATCTGGGCTGACAGAAAAAACACGTGCAAGAATGTCTACGTGTGCACACATGCCACCGACGAAGACAGCCATCTGTGTAACAGGGCTGCATTATAATTCCACTAGTCTTGCGTCCAGGTGGATATTACTCCTCTCCAGAGAAGAGTTTGTAGAAGGGCTAAATGCTAATTTGCAAAATGGGGGCTGCCTAGTGTTCCTTACTTGTCGTTTTTATTAGTACGTAGTCGCCTACCAACAGGTAAATGTGTGCCTGTCTACTTGAAAAGTAGAAATGAGATGGCATGGAAAGGGAGAGACAGCACGAATGGAAGGAAAGGAAATCTCACCGTGTCCTTCGGAGCCAAGGGGCTGCATCCTAACGAGAGTGGTCTGCACTTATCATTTTAACAAGAGAAAGAACGAGGAAATGTCCTCCTTCTTAAAAAGAAGGCAGGGTCTATCAATAATAACCTAAGGGCCGTCATTATCTTTCTGAACCATCGCTCCTACTATGTAAAAGGTGCGGGCTCCAGTGCTAAAATGCAGCTAATGAATTCTGTGGGAGTTCTTTATGAGAGCGTTAGCCCCTCTGCTGGGTAGCTGAGCTCCACATTCACAGTCCTGCCATTCCCACGTCTCCATAGGGGCATAAGCAGGGCCAATGAATTCCTAGCCATGTCCTGGTTCATGAGGCTGGTAGAAATTCTTTGCAATCTAAGACTACGGCTGTGACATTACCTACAAGGCTTCTTTTCCATGAATCTGTTACATCCAACTGTGGGAACCGGCAGGTCTGAGGCTGATGAATGCTGCAAGTACTAACCAGCAATGAGAGCATCTACCACAGCTGAACTACTGTGAGTTCATCCATTTGCTTATTATCAGAAATTTTCTGGGTATTTGGAAAAGCTGTTGTGCCCATGTCAGCATCCCCTCTAGGTGAAATCATCACTGAAAAGTCTAACATGAATGACTGAACGACCAGTGCCACCTACCACAGTCACGGGGAGCATGTTTACCGTTAGAACAACAGAGTTCGGCTTTGGGATCCCAAGGAGAATCTTTTCGCTTCTTTTAGAACAAACAGCCTTCCAGTGACTCAAAGTACATTGTCTTTAGCTAAATAATAGTCATATCTAATAAAATGGTACCAACGGTCTTGGTAGCTTCGGAGCACTTATGAAAACAATGTTTCATCTAACACTTAGTGCAGCTAGTGACCCTGCGTGGGTCACGTGTTACAGATGTGGAACTGCAGGTCCTTGTCAAACTGCCATCAAGCCTAACCCTGAGTACTCGCAGAACTGGGGGTCGTCCTTACATTCTAAGACATCTGAATAGAATTTTAGATGACTGATTATAAGCAAGTTTTTTTAGCCTGAGCCTAAATGTGTTGCTCTGCAATTTCTCCCAAGTCGTCCTGTTTCTTCCCTATGAAACGTCAAAGTAGAAATCTCTTTCCCTTCCGCAGGACAGCAGTTTAGACATTCTTTTAGTCCCCAATCCATCTTCCCCAACTAGAGCAATCTGATGCTCTCTGGCAGTTTTTTGTACATGAGAATGTTGTGTTGAAATCTATTTTTTCTAGTCCTACACTGTTCAAGACATTAGCTACATGTGGCTATTTAAATTAAAACGAGTGACATAAAATTAAAAATTCAAATCCTAGTTGCACTATCTGGCTACAGCCCCATGTGACTTGTGGCTACTCTGTTGGGCCATGCAGAACATTTCCGATGTGACAGAAAGTTCTGCTGGACAGCACTGTTCTGGACCCTTGAAGTGCTTTGGATGGAATTTCTGCATATGTACTGGTCCTGGTGTAGGGCCATCCTTTCCTATCACTTACTTTCAGTCCCACCTTCACAGTGTCTATTTTATCTGATTTATTTTAATTGTGAGGGGTGTTGGTGGAGAAAAGAAAAAGAACTCCACCCCACATTCTGTCAGATCAGAAATACTTAATTGGTTTGTGGGCTGGCTGACAAGCTTTAATATTCTCATCTTTTCAAATCTAAACTCAGCTTGAGGCCAAATCACTGCCTATATTAAATACACACAAATTCTATTATTAAAATGGAAGCAAAAGTTCTTTTTACTTAAACTGACAAGAGGGAGAAGATAGACTTTGTATCTTTATATTTCTGGGGAGGCTGTGCAAAGGGAAGGAAGAAAAAAATTACACAAAGAGGAAAAACAATCAGCTAAATGAATCCTTCTAAAGTAATCAGAGACCCCATGGTAAGATTACCATAAATCACACACAGAGAAAGGGCTTTCTTATTTTGACTCTTTTAAGATATTTCTCGGCTGGGTGAGGTGGTTCATGCTTGTAATCCCAGCACTGTGGGAAGCTGAGGTGGGTGGATCATCTGAGGTCAGGAGCTTGAGACCCAGCCTGGCCAACGTGGTGAAACCCCATCTCTACTAAAAATACAAAAATTAGACAACTGTGGTGGTGGGCACCTGTAATCCCAGCTACTAGGGAAGCTGAGGCACAAGAATCACTTGAATCTGGGAGGCAGAAGTTGCAGCGAGCCAAGATTGTGTCACTGCACTCCACCCTGGGTGACAGAGCAAGACTCTGTATCAAAAATAAATAAATAAATAAAAATAAAAAAGATTTCCCCATAGGCCTTAGGAACAGAATTCAGCACCCATTCTCAGCAGACTTATACTGAGGTCAGCCACACCACAAGTACCAGAAAAACAGAAAGCTTTAAAACCGTTTTTTTTTTTTTTTTTGCAATAATGAATGTGTCATCTTTGGGAGACAAAACTGGAGAAAGAGACACAACATTATTATTGATTTAATAATAATGGCAAAATTGTCATGAAAATAAAATAATGGCAAAACTGCTTGCCATGACCCAGGCAGTAGCCTCAATATCTTCAATGCATTATTTCATTACATCCTCACATCCTGTAAGATTAGCATGTACCATTGCTATTCCCATTTACAGATGAATACAGTAAGATAATCAATAGTCTTTTTAAGTCCCATCTTTATCCACAAAACCATCAACCTAGTTTTAGAAAAGCTAGTAAGTTGAAGCGCAACTTATAGCTACACATGCACGTCGCAACAAGCCTATAGAGAGGGACAGTTCTAGGAGCTGCTTTTGAAATTTAATTTTCTTTAAAACTGGAGACATAAAAAGCTAGGCTTAGTGATCCTCCGTTTTAAACAAAAGCTATGAGAGCCAAACTAAGAAAAGCTTGTCATTTTTTTTTTAAATGCGTCTTATTTTGCTTGTATTGACATTTAAAAACTTGTGTTACAATACCATCATTTTGGCATGACAAGTATTCAAAGGGAAAAACAAAGTTATCTTCTGCAGGCTGAGCCAGGAGCCAATACATTAAAAGGGAGCTGTGTTTTGCATTTTGTTTCTCTCTGATGTTCACGCCAATTGTTTTCTGAACAGACTGAGAACTAAGGGAGAAGTCACAAGGCAGCAAAGGTCCTACGGTCCGCCAGGGCCCACCCCGTAGTCTACTGCCTGGACCGAGCTGACTTATTTCTTAGTGAACGGGTGCAGAGACTGCATAGAAGATTAGATTCTTCTGTGCTCCCTGTCCTTCCATATACCTCCCAACCCCCAGAAGAAGCCTCCAATCACTGTCACAGTTTGTCTTTAGACCCACAATCAAAAGCTTTATGACATCTAAATGTGAAAATCTGGGTTGTTAAAAGAAAAAAAAGATTTAGTTTGTTTTCATCACCCTCTACCACATTTCAATCAGCTATTTAACCAGTTAGTAAATCATCAAGGGCAGATACCATTAACCTTCTACTCACTCTACTATAGAAATAGAGCCATTATTCCACTCAAAAACTCAGTAACAACTCTGATTCAGTCTTAGAGTTCCTAGAATCCTTAAATAAAAATATGTGAACTTGATTTGCCTTGGAGCTTTAATTCCTCTATCACTTTACCTCTCCCCTCTTAGGTCTGTGGGCAAAAAGTAATAGAAGTAACATGCTGCAAAGATGAGCCATGATTCTTCATCACTGAAGAGCTGATGTGCTATATATGAAACAGGACTGGGTTGGAAGCAAAATGGTTTCTTTTCCTATTGATGCACCTACTAAATAAGTTTTACTATAATTGTAAACCTTCATAATCTCTTTTTTAAAAGACTACATAAAAACAGTAGTAACATTTTAGATGTAATTCATGGGTTTTACTATACAATAGAATAATGATTTTCTACTACATTCACTATAGTATCTGCAATTTCTTATCTGAAGCTTTCATTGGTAAGTTAAGAGGAGTGTGTGAACAATAATCAGATATGTGATGTGTGCTGGTACAAAAAGGATATTAGAGACACAAGCTGTAGCACATGCAAAAAGGCAGCTTTCTATGTGAGAAACATTTACAGAATTTGGGCCAAAATGTTGTCTCTAATGCCCTACTCTTCATATTTTCATATTCTTTCATGACCTAACTATTAGAGAAGTCTTATGATTTTAGGCTCTCCCTTATCTCCACACTATCAAAACCTGGTCCTAGGAAAGTCTGAGAAAGGGCTTTTCAAAGGCTCTGTGTAAATTAATATAGTATAATGTCGTAAGACAACAAATAAATCACTTTTACGGCTACAGACAGGAGCTTACCCCACTGCTTCTTAAGTGATGGTTGTGACTCACTTTGTATGCACGGGGCAATTTGAAACACAAAAGGGGTTCCAAAACTTCTAACTATGTCACAGTAATTACAATGTAATTAGAACTACCATGTAACCATGTGCCTTCACAGTGTTCATAAAAGCAGTGGTAACGAACACGCTGCTCACCTGGTTAGTCTTTTTGAACATGCGCACGTCTGAGAAAAGATAAAGACATACTCGTGCCCCAGTACACCAGTTGAGAACTACTGTTCTAAAGCATAGGCAATACCTACGGAGCACTTAGTATGTGTTAAGCATCGTTCTAAACAGTTTGTACATTTTAACTAGTTTAAGGCTAAATTCTTCTCTTCCCTCCATAAGAGCCATAATGGCAATATCTCAGCTTATCTCTATATGAGAAATGGACCCCACAGAAGTAGAAGTGATCTAATCAGTGTCTTCTTCAACAGTCCGTACTTTACTATTGAAATCCTGGAACCTGGACACATTGTTTCCATTTTCCTAGTTCTTCCCTAGACATGCTGATGGCAGAAAAGTAAGAAGAGTGAAATGGGATATGTCCTAGAAAACATTTTTAAGTTTTAAATAAAAAATAAAAATCTCTTTCCTCTTGCTTCAAATGGAGAAAGCCTAGTTGATGTCCTGTATCTGAAAACAAGGGCTCTGGTCTGGCCCTTTCTTGTTTCAAAGCCTTAAAGACAACCAAATCTTGGCAAGATTAGCATGAAAGAAGCTTAATGTAAGTTTAATCACTGTCAATAAATATTGAGTTTGTTTTCATCATCCTTTACCACATTTCAATCAGCTATTTAACCAGTTAGTAAATTATCAAGGGCAGATACCATTTCAAAACTTCTATATCAAAGCAAAATAGTTATTTTTAGCAACATGCAGGCAGAGAAGACTAAACTACTTACTTATTCAACAGGTTATGTTGTTTACTTATCCAGTGGTGCATTCTGTGACTAGCTCAGTGACTCTTTCAGATGTAGTTTTGCTCAAAGGTAAACATCTTTTTTTTTAAATTGGTAACTCCCCTCAATATTTTTCAAAGCTAAGGTTATATCCTATATTTTATGGTATTTCAACAGAGCTCTTGTTCAAACATTTGCACAGGTCTGAAATTGCTTTTAGTGAAGTCTTGATTACTGCAAGGCAGTGCATGTGAAGGAAGTAGTGCTGGTAGAGGGACCTAAGCTCACCTTTCCTGTAATTTCATGACTTGGTGGTCTTGGCCAAGTCACTCGGCCTCTTGGTTTCCCCACCCATAAAATACAGATAATAATGCTCTCTACCTCACAAGGCTGTGTGAGGTTTACAGCTATTGTATGTAAAACTAGAGCAAATGTCTGGCACATAAGAAAGACTTTAGTGAGCACACTAGCTATAATTTGTAAAAACTGCCTATGGGAATTGCAGTAGAGACAAAAAATCTTCATGAGGACAAGAACACATTTGAGGGCTTTCATTTTTAAAACAAAGTGTCAGGTTTGCCACCCCTAGTCTGAAAGACAGGAGCCAACGGACAGCTCGAATCTCCATCATGGATGCTTGTGCTTCAGGTGTTCCACAGTGATGCTCAGGTATGATTTTCAAACTGACTGATGTGGTCAAACACCAGGAAATTATGAGCTACTATGTGCTGAAATATTTAATTTTGTTATAAGAAATAGGAACAATTTTTTTTTTTTTTTTGAGATGGAGTCTCACTCTGTCGCCAGGCTGGAGTGCAGTGGCACGATCTCGGCTCACTGCAACCTCTGCCTCCCGGGTTCAAGCGATTATCTTGCTGGGTCTACAGGTGTGTGCCACCACGCCCAGCTAATTTTTTTTTTTTTTAGTAGAGACAGGGTTTCACCATGTTGGCTAGAATGGTCTTTATCTCTTGACCTCGTGATCCGCCCGCTTCCGCCTCACAAAGTGCTGGGATTACCAGGCATGAGCCACCGAGCCAAGCTGAAACAGGAACAATTTTACTCATAAAATACATTATTGTGTTACATATTTAAAAACCAACAAATGGTTTCTGCTCCAAAATAAGCCGTTGAGCTAAGTACCATCCATAGTCAAAAGTATTTTCTATTCATATTTGTTACTTGATTATGCAATTAGGCAAGGTTCAACAAAAATACACATTACAGAAACAGTTATCCAAAAATTTTTACCCACTTGTTTCTTCGATCTTTCAGTGGGGAAAAAAAAGAAAGCAATCATTTGATTGTAGACAGTGAGATGGCTTGGTCCAACTCAAAGGACTTTTGTGTTTTGATGGAGATAATTTTGAGAGCCAGCTGTCTTGGGATTATGCAGCAGATTTTGCCAAGATTTGCAGATTTCTTTCTCAATATCTAATCAAACCTCCAGCAATTACGGACCTGGTAGCCAGGCACTCTGCAAAGGACTACAATTTAACCTCATGTCTTGAGTTTATACTGATGAACAAAATGGTTAGCACAGTTCTTTTTCTTGTATAAACTAGACTGAAAGTTCTACACATCATACTGCCCAGTGTTTCTTCAAGTCTCTTTACAATGTCTTCTCAATGCTTAGTGACAGGCAAACATTTCTCTGTTTTGATGAGCTTTAATGTTTCACTTCAATAGATAATACAATACAAACTGTAAAAAGGAAAAAAAACACTAATATTTATGTTTTGTATAGGCTGCAGGAAACCCAGTGTGAAAGCTGATTATGCAAATTGCATCATTTCTGTCATACCCAACTAAAAAATAGTAGAGAGGCCAGTGGGAAAAAGTACTCAAGACACAGCACATGCTCCAAGAATTAAATTTTCTGCAAGCCCAGCTGTTGAAACAGTCTGCTGTCACCATAAGACCAGTTTTATCTAGCAGCTGCTGAAACAACCGGGTATGACTCTAAGACTAGTTTTATCTACTACCATCACTCACCAATCAGACCCAGGCAGCTCCCACAAGCTTCTCTAGTGCCAATGAGCCTTCTTTCAAACAAACCCCAATCTTTCCTTTGTTCTTTGGACATATTGAAGACCATCAAGTCTCTGTGTATGCCTCAAAATGTAATTCTATGATTCCCAAATAAAACATTAAATTTAGAGATTCGTCTCTGTATTTTATTTTGGCTTTGACATCAGCTTAAGTTTTTTTTTGCACTTGCATTTCTTGGCCTACATGTTTTGGTACAATTTTCTTTTCTTTCTTGAATCCTTTATTACTTGATTAGCATTCCATTGCTTACTGGTTTTATACTTTATACGTGAGTCTTTTATTGGAAATGTCCTCAAATCTGAGAATTTATATTCATTAGATGTACATATATTATAAAGGCATTTATGTCCATATAATTGCCAGCAGCTTGAAATGATGGAAAATTAGAAACTTGCTCTATGTCAATGTATATTGTTTAAAGTCCAGCTTTCCTGTTGACGGTCATCTCCAAGGAGATCAGCATAGGTCTGGTTTGTTTGATTTTTTTAAACTCTGCTGCCTAACTAAATCTCTTCATTACTCAAGGTTTTAACAGATGTTTAAATTAATTGGCTAATTGTTTATTTGTTACTTGTCATGAGTTACAGGAATCAAAGTATGTTTCTCTATTCAATAAAATTCCAAGTAGAATTTTTGACTGAACTTTGGCCTTTTTACTAAAAGGGAGAGAACTGGAGAGAATCCAAATTCAATATTTTTATGGACTTAAAGATGTGAATCTACATTATAATAAACCACATGTAAGAATGATATTATATGGCTATATGTCTTTTTTATTTTAAAAAGGAAAACCAAAAAGTGACTTTTCAGTGGGCACCTTCATATATCACTGGTGGCAACATACACTAGGACATTATGAAGTGAAATGTGACAGCCTACAGTACACTCTGAAAAGGTTTTCTTTCCTTTTACTCAATACTTTCATAAGAAATACAGTCCAAAGTCATAACCACTAAGATACAACATTATTCATAATAATGATGAATTGGAAAAAATCCAAATACATAAAAATAGAGTAGGTAAATTATGGCATTATCAATATAACAGGATACTATTTGGTCACAAAAAATCAGGCTATGGAAAAGTATTTAATGGCCTTTGAGAAAGTTTATGTGAAATACAGAGGGAGATAAAAGACTAGAATGTTTATACCACAAAATATTAAGAGTGGGCAGTCACCTCTCAATTTCATTATGAGCACGATTTAAATGTTTTTCTTGAAATCTTCTGCATTTTCTAAGTTCTCTAGAATGCAACTATGTCATTGCTATAATTAGCAAGCCAATAAATTCTACTGAAATAGAGAGCCTTTGGGTATTATAGGTTGAAGACCTCAAATCCGAAATGCTCCAAAATCTGAAACTATTTGAGTGCCACACATGACATTCTAAAGAAATGTTCACCAGAGCATTTCCAAAAAAAAATTAAAACCCAAAACACTTCTGGTCCCAAGTATTTTAAATATGAATAGTAATCCTATACCTTTTTAAAGGGAACCAGTCGTGCTCTTTTTCCCCCTCTGTGTTTCTCTGCAAGATGTCTTCAGAGGGTGTTCACAAGACATTCAACCCAGAACTGAGCACCATCTCAGACTTTCCCAACTTCAGACCCCATACTACACCCCAAATAAAAGGTCATGGGTGATCGCTATTGATGCCAACACTGCCATGGCCTTCAGTGGCAATTCGGATCCAGGGCAGCTAACTGTGCTCCACTGAGACACTAAGTCATGTGAAGAGATATATCCACTGAGTAAAATGCTGAAGTATCAGTCAGCGCTGGTGAAATCTGAAACAGCAATCAAGTAAATACTATCATTCATGGCTCTTCTGGCCTTAGTTTCCTCACTTATAATTCTGGGTCTTTAGACTACACGCATAAATTTTCATCCTGCTACAAAGTTTCAGGGTTTCATGATATTGGCTAAAGGACTGAGACAAACTGGGATAATGCTGAGTGATAAGAGGACCCTTTGCTTCTGCTCACATTGTGAATCACAGGAATTCCCTTGCTTTAGGCAAGGAGGTGGCAGCAGACGTCTGCAGTGTTGGTGATGAGCATGGAACTGCAAGGCTGAATCAAAACGCCAAGCCCTGAGATCCAAGGTGACGTGGTGAGGAGGAGCAGCATGGTGGCTGACTAATCTCCAGAGGAGTCAGAGACGCGAAACAGGGCCCAGTCAAAGAATATGGTTAGGATATAAAGAAGCCATTGATGCTTCCCCTTCCCATATCACACCACAGTCACCAGAGAGAAAATAAATGGCAGCAGATACATCTAAAAGAAAAGGAGAAAAAAAAAAAAAACTATGTTTTTGTAGTTCTTGCTCTGGAGGGGTAAAGAAGAGAAGAGGGTAAGGGCATCAGTAAAACCTTTCTAGCATTAAGGGAACATGTATAATGCAGATTGAGAGGTGCATTTCTTAAAGGGAAATGGGGGCCAGAAGATGACCTTTATAAACCTCCAAATTGTACAGCACTCTCTGGAGTGTCTTCTATCTAAAACTACTGTAACCCACAAGGGGATTAGAGTGCATAGAGTCTCTGTCTTTCCTCTGAATTACTGTGCTAGCAAACCAAACAAGAGCAGAGCGTGGCCAAAGGAAAACCACTAAAGCCAGAACAGTGATTATGTGATACTCTGGGAGTTGCAGCAGCAGAAAGAGAGAGAGAGAGTGAGTGAGTTTGTGTGTGTTCACACGCATGCACAAGTGCTCACATGTGCGTATTTCTGTATATCCAGGTGCAATCCTCCCAGATGCGTGTGTGTGTGTGTGTGTGTATGTTGTCTAAGTGTTCACATGTGCATGTGTAATTCTGCATATCCAGGTGCAATCCTCCCAGTTGCTAGATCAACCTCAGCTCCCTGCTACCCACCGGTACTCACTTGGGGATCACCAAATGAGCAGCAGCAATCAGGAACTGCTACTGTCCTTCAACAGGCAATGGACAGGAGCCCATTACAGATCCCTGGGGCCTCTGGTAAAGGAAGGAGGGCAGAGGGCTGCAAAGGGCATCAACAGAAAAGTCGGAAACCTCTTGAGGGCAGGAAAGAAACTGAGCCTGGAAAAACAGAATAAAAAGCAGTAGCCATCTGCCACCCTTTACTATTTCAAAGTGGAGGTCAGGTTGGCATGTGGATGGCCTTTCCTCCCCATCCCTGCACAACAAAGCATATGGCAATGCCAGGGCACAAGTAAGTGTCACAGGGTCCTTTTCCTCTGGGAGTCTTATGTAGGTTTCCTTGATCTCAAGTGAGACTGTAGGAAGAAGTATTTTATCTTCAAAGATTCCATCCCTAAATGAGAGCAACCTCAGGGATAAACTCTTCTGCACAGCCACAGGGGAGCTCAAAGAAAACTTTTCATCCAGGTGTTGGCTACATGCTGGTTTTTAAAGAGAAAGGACATATCAGGACAGAATGGAAATGATGGCCCCAAAAAAAATGACCTTTCAGGAAAAAAAATGCCATGCATGTACTTGCAGCATGCATGCATGCGTCCACTTACTCTCTCCTTGGATATGATGAGAGGAACTTAGTGGGTCAGGCAGTAAAAGTTGGGCAGCAGATTAAAAAAAAAAAAGAGATTCGTCAGAGAGCCTGCCCCTCAATACCATCAAATTGGTAAGAATCTGGTAGCCTTAACCGAAGTCTCTAGTTCAACCACCTTTGAAGTAACAAACACACTGATGCAAGCCGGTGGTTTTATTATGGAGATTACACTGATAGATGGCCAAGTAGGATGTAAGCAAAAGGAAAGGAAGAGTTCAAGAGTGATTTGGGGGGATAGAAAGGAGAGGAAAAGGATGCATAAGAAGATCAGAAGGCAGTAACTGGTATATCCATTTGGAATTATGGAATTACAGCGTTTTTAAATGACTGTAACCCTAAAACAAGGTACAGTATTCAAGCCCATTTAGTGTAACTGTGACTCACTACATTTTTCTTTGTTTGAGACAAAGTCTTGCTGTCACCTAGGCAGAGTGGAGTGGCACCATCATAGCTTACTGCAGCCTCAGTCTCCCTAGCTTAAGCAATCCTCTCGCCTTAGCCTCCTGAGTAGCTGGGACTACAAGTATGCACCACCGTGCTCATTTTTTTAAATTTAATTTTTACTAGAGACAATGTTTTGCTACATGACCCAGACTAGTCTTTAACCCTGAGCTCAAGTGATCCTCCCACAGCGCCGGGATTGCGAGCACGAGCCACTGGGCATGTCCTAATTGCAATTGCTACAAACCTAATCAATGTCTTCAGTTTTAAGGGCATTGTACAAATAATGAAGCTCTATAAATAAATATTTAAAATGTTAGCTGGGTGCAGTGGGCCAGATTGCTTAAGCTCAGGAGTTCCAGACCAGCCTGGGCAACATAGTGAGAACTCGTCTCTACAAAATAATACCAAAAAAAAAAAAAAAAAAACAAAAAAGCCAGGTATGGTAGTGCACACCTGTGGTCCCAGCTACTTGGGAGGCTGAGGTGGGAGAACTGCTTGAGCCAGGGACGTAGAAGTTGCAGTGGGCCAAGATCACACCACTGAGTGACAGAACGAGACCGTTTCTAAATAAATAAAATGTCACCATTCCTGCATGGCAGTTCTTTTTTTAATGTATGTTTGTGTTTAAACAGCATCCACTATGAAATTTTTAAAAATTACAGCCTATATATAATTAAATTGACTGAGTGAAAAGTTACTTGTTATCAGATTACAGCAAGCAGGGTGGTGATGGAGGAAGGAAGTACTGGAGAGAACACCACAAAATCCTCTCTTTAGAACCTCACAAATGTTGCACATTCTCAAAGCCCTACTTTATGGGTTCAAGAAAGGATACTACTTTAAGAGAGCTTTTTTTCCCTATTTTATTTTAAGCTGAAAAATTCCTAAACTATGCAAACTCAATAAAAAAGATCCACACATGCTAAAATACCTTATGCCTCCAAGAAGTGCAAAAATTAAACAAAAGAGGTACTCAGTCTGAAGTTTTAAAATCACTTATGAGAAAAACCCACATTTTTAGATACTAATCACCAGCAATACTCTTTAATATACATGAATCCCTCATTTAAGTGAACTTTCATTGGGAAATTATTGTAAGCAGAAACACAATATACTTGCTGACATTTTCCTCCCTTCATACTTTAATAGATGTGGTATGAATATCACTATGCACACAAATAAAATATAATACAGAACTTACGAGAAACCTCAGTTTGAATTATGGTCTAAACGCTCAATAAAGACTTTAAGAAAGAAATACATAATTATCATGAAGTTCAAAATGTAAATTCGAACCAACAGCTGAAAGGTCTTAGAGGGCAAGTGTAATGAAGGAAGAAGCCGTACTATCCATGTAAATATAGACTCTTAAGAGCTTGAAAAGGTGTTGCCATAAGAGCCGGTTAAACCTAAGATGATTAAACATGCCCTTACAATCTAAGCAATGTCCTTTACCACCTCACTTATTTGTTTAGTAAATTAATGGGGCTTTACAGTATTGCTGAGAACATTATGTGTCTACATCCCAAAAGCCCACCCTTTAGAAGAATTTTCAACTTGAGAAAATGTAAGCCTATGTATGCAGTAACAAATAGGTGAGAAATGTTTCCTGGAACGTTGAGCTCAATCGCTTCCCAAAACATCGTTCTTCCTTGTGACACTGGTGGCACTGCCAGCTTGATGGCTTTAATAGTAGCTGATTGGTATCCCCCAAAAATTCTCAAAAAGATGTGTTCTACAAACATGTACTAGTGAATAGATTAGTAAAATTAAAGGCTTCTTTGGGGGGAAAAAACACTGGTGACATTCCTGAGAAGCATTCAGAATTTTTCTATTAATGTTTACTTTAATGCTCTCAAAAACCTGCAGGTAGGCACACCAAGCCCATGTGTCCTGCTGGATGGGAGTTTACTGCAATACCTTAGTAACAATGAAAAGGAGATACATGCAATATAATGTCCTAGGCTAAGCTTGTTCAACCCACAGCCCGCATGTGGTTCAGGACAGCTTTGAATGAGGCCCAACAAATTTGTAAACTTTCTTAAAAAATGAGATGTTTTTGCATTATAATTATTATTTTTACCTCATCAGCTATCGTTAGTGTTACTGTATTTTATGTATGACCCAGGACGATTCTTCTTCCAATGTAGCCCAAGGAAGCCAAAAGATTGGATACCCCTGCCCTAGGCTGTCACAGTTGCCTCTTACATTTTACCTACCTCCAAAGACACTTGATATACACATATACACATGCATGATGCAGTGGACTATTCAAATGTGTGTATCTATAAAATGACCTGGCACATAAGGTGTTATTTTTCTTTATAAGCAAGGCTATCATAGCAATCTCTGGATCCAAGTGATTTCTGTATCATTGACAGATGAGACTACATACATGCTATGGTCTCCAACTTAGAAAAAACAATGGGATACAGACTTAATTCTTAAAGACTGGCTGATCCCTATCATTGCTATCATCCCTAAGATCCAGCGCTTCCTTCCTTCCTTCCCATGATATCATCTCTATCTTCCAGCGCTTCCTTCCTTCCTCCCTATCATCGAACAGGAAGACTTTAGAAAACAAAAAGAACAAAAGCAAAAGAAAATCCCTAAGCCAAACCTTGGACATACCGAATCTGTAGCTCTGGATTAAAACCCTGTGGACTATAAGTATTTCCAAATGTCCCCAGCTGATGACACACCAGGTTTGGAAACCCTGAGCTAGAGCACAAAGGCACCTTGGCTGGTGAGGGAAGCACAGGCTGCAACATGCTCATTTTCTTGTTGAAAGTTCAGGCTGTGGTGGCAGAGTGGAATGTAGGCTTCAATGATACCAATTCAGAAATGAAAATGCAGACACCACACGCTCATTTTCAAGAACCTATTTTTGGGTGCAACATTCTTTTCCCCACCAGCTTGTGAGAGAGGAGAAACCTTAAGTGTGGGGAATAGAGAGAAATGAGAAGCAGCCAAGTAATGCATCTACAACACATGAATATCCGACCAAAATCATTCCAGAATGCTGTAGGGCATATTCTGAACTCAGGGTCTAAGGAGGTGTTTAATGCATGAATCATCACGTGTCAGAGTAAATAACAGAGTTGGCCTTGAGGCACAAGGAAGAGGTTTTAGATAAGATGACCTATATGTCCTGAGGATCTGGAGGCAGAAAAACATGGTGCATTACAAAAGGATGAACAGAGTGAAGCAAAAATGAAAAAAATCATTTCCATCTGTGTAGCTCCAAGCCCAAAACATTGCAATCTTTATTTGGAAAAGAGTTAATGAAGATTATAGAACACGAAATGACTTTCCATCAACTTATTTCTCCAAAAGAAGAATGAATTTGCATTTTCATTGAACTGATCAAATGTTATCTAAGAATTGCTTAATTGACTTAATGGTTTAATTCTATTTGCTGCCAATCTGATTAGCAAAGTATGTGTCTGTGTGTGCACCCCTGTGGGCTGGCACTAAACGAGAGGGTGAAACCTATTACTGAGAGAACAGCAACGTGGAGCTGTCTGGCTTTTGGTTAATTGAGAAACCACAAGTGGTGTGAGAAGGTCACCCTATCATTTATTTTAATTTTCTCCTCTCCTGTTTTCCCAGTTACTTGTTCATCTCAGGAACTTGCCTTAGACTTGAGACCACTAAGAGCATGTGTTAATGTGGGTTAAGGAGAAGGTGAGCCCAGGTATTACTGCCAGTGTAGTGATTTCATAGGAACCTAGATATAATTAAATGGATCCTTCAAGCCTCAACCAGACATGGTTAATATGGATTGGGGTAACATCTTACAGAAGCTAATATTTACATTAATCTCCCGGGATTTTATCTCTTGGGACACTGCAACAATGCATAACCTAACAGAACAGAAATGATCTCTCTCAACCTGCTTGGGAACGTCGAGTGATAAAAGCACTGAAATGGTTGCTTTTGAACAGATTTAAAGCACTGAAAGGCGGTTTTGGAATCACTTCTGACTGACCTTGAAGGAAGTCACAAATTGTCTCTGTGTCCTCAACTTCAAACTGTAGTGACTGGTTTTAAATTTGTTTTTTAAAGAGGCTTTGGGTTTTTCAGGTGTATCTCAAGACCAGCATAGGAAGCTCTAAGAAAGCTGAGCAAAGGAGATTCTACCCTCAATTCCGAGCTCTCCCATTCCTTGTGATTTAACTGGAGACACTCCACTTCAATCAGTTTGCAGTATTCTAGACAAGACTTGGCTTGAAAAAACATTTTGTCTGTTAAAATATTTGATAAACCTTTGGAATAGATGATCTCTAAGATTCTGTACAGTTCTAACAATGTCTTCCTTCTGAACATCCTGTTTGTCCTGGTAGAAAAATGTATCTTCCTCTTCATAACTTTTTGAGCTCTAACTTCTTCAAGACGAGTATCAATGCCATCTCTTCTCTGAAATCTCCCCTCAAGAGGAAGAACCCTTTGGAGACGGTTCTCAGTTAACTGTGTAGACAGCTTTGTTGGAAAGAAATTCTGTGGCTACATTTGATGACAGAGTAGTCTTTCCTAAACTTAAAGATAAGAAATACTCTGGCTACTGGGTCAAGGATTCCATGCTTTGAATTTTGGATGGTGTAAAGGAGAGGTCAAAGAATACTCAGGGAGTACACTTACACCTGTCATCCCAGCACTTTGGGAGGTCAAGGTGGGAGAATGGCTTGAGCCCAGGAGTTTGAAATCGTCCTGGGCAACATAGTAAGACCTTGTCTCTATAAATCAAAAAAAAAAAAAAAAAAAAAAAAAAAGGCCAGGCATGTTGGCGCACACCCGTGGTCCCAGCTACTCAGGAGGCCGAGGTGGCAGAATTGCTTGAGCATAGTCAAGAATGCAGTGAACTACGATCATGCCACTGAACTCCAGCCTGGGTGACAGAACAAGACACTGTCTCCAAAACAACAACAACAGAAAAAGTAAACCCAGAGAAATACACATCAATAGCTTTGATATGTTCATTTCCTCAGATGCAGTAATAGAACTAAATTAAATTTATCCTAAGGAAATAATGACAGATGTATACAATGATTTATTAATAGGAAGTTCATCTCAATATGGTTGATAAGGGTGAAAAATCAGAAACAACCTAAATATAGAAAATAAAGTTACATGCACAACAATGGTTAAATAAAAAGTTTTTACTTTGAAATAACATATTGCATAATTATCAAGTTTTCAAACATTCACATCTAATGATGAGGGAAGATGCTGATTATATAATTTAAGAAAAAAAGGCAGGACACAAAACTGTACATATATGCTGAAAATGCTGATATATTTTATATCTACTCAAAGGAAATACATAAAAAGGGTAGTAAAATAGTTTTTACTTTAGTTTTCTTCATTGTACTTTGCATGTTTTCCAAATTTTAAAACCAGACACTTTTCACTTTTCCTATACTAAATATAAATAATTCTGAATATTCAGCAAAGTAGCCAACCTGCCATCTATGTGCTAAAGTAAACTTGAAAATGACTTTGTTCCCATCAGCTTTCTTCAGTTCTTCAAGAATGCAATACTTCCAAATCACAAATGTTTGATGAGTCGAAATCTACTCTTACAACAACTAAGACAGGAATCCCAAAAAGGCCTAAAGAGAACTGACCTTGGGAAGTATGAGGAAGATCTAGTCTCCACTCTGCCACAGGCCAGCTGCATGGCTCAGCAAGCAGTTTCATGTCTCAGGCCTTTAATGTAGTCATTACAAAGGAAAGGTGGATGGCCCATTCTTTTTTTGTATTCCCAGTGTTTATAACATTGGAAGTTATCAATAATGTATAAGATTGATAGACAGATAGGCAGATGGATAAAGTAGATGAAAGGCTATGACTAAGATGAATTAATATCCTAGCTTCTTGGTTTAACTCTTCAAATCTATACTATGAATTCTCTGATCACACAAATGAAACTTGAAACATATATAGGGAAGCACAATTTTTGATCCGCCTAAGCTTAACTTCTTCAGAGATCCATTAATGCCTGAGACAAGTATATTAAGGAAAACACAGGTTTCATAAAGAAGAGAAACAAAGGGCTACTGCCTATGAGCTGATAGTGAAAGACCCTGAGGTGGGAGCAGATGAGTTGGACACCAAGGCAATATGGTAACATTTGATGATGAAAGCCAGGAGACCAAGATTTAACCAATTAAATGTGCAGTGTGGAACAGTAGTCAGGAAGAAAACTAAGAGATCCAAACCCCCAAAACAAAAAATCAGAATCTATAAAGGGTATCTGTCCTGAGATAAAAATAGAGAGAACTGAGGTTTAAAAAGTGAGCAGCAGGAGTCAACATTCTAGAACAACATAGGGCAGTGTCCTCCAGAGGACACTCAAAGATCGCGGCCTGCAGTGGGTCTGCTGTATAACAGCCCATCTTGGTCACCCAGGCCGATTCCGATCAGAATAAAGTACTCATCTCTTGGAGGCCACTAGAATGCCACTTAATAAACAGATACGTGCTGAATGAAAGCACACAAGATCAGTGATTAAGGCCCCTCTCAAACAGCCCCTACCTTGAAACTGGGCCATAAAAAATAAAATGAGGCTATATGTTGTTTACATAAACTCCAATTCTATTTCACGAGCTGGGAGCAGAAAAACAGAGAATACGCTTCTGCCCTTCATCTTTCTAGCTATCAAAGCCTTTCTAGGCTAAGCCACCAGCTAGGACTGCTCTCTTTTACACAGTGAAATCATTTAGAAGTGAGTAGCTTAGTAAATTTAGAGGAGTAAACTATTCTTGCATATGTCTTCAAGATATATAATGGAAGATAAATCCTGTTAGCCTGGGCATGGCAAGGTAATTATTTCAACTGCTACATTTCTGTGGAACAAACAAAACGATTCCAGGCTTATGCATTTCCCATTTAACGGAGAAGGGAAGTAGCACTATGCTCACCATGCCTGGAACACTGGTTGTCACAGACCAGTGGCAACCAGAACGGAAGAGAGGCCTTGTCTATTATCACTACTGGATATCCAAGTCCTCAGGTCTACATGTGCTCATATTCGCCTGTCCAAACCAGTCTGTGACTAAATGGTGCTGAGCAAGAAGCAAACGAAACGCATCATGCTAGGAACATCAGGGCATTTTGGATGCAAAGCAGAAGCTTATCTTTTTTACTGTTGCAGCTCCAGAGAAAATCAATTTTGACACAGAACTGCCACTTTACAAGCAAATAACTATACTTTCCAATAACCTAATCTGCGCAAAGCCTACTGAAAATTCCCTAAAGAACCAGTAGTTAAAACCTCCATTAAATCAAAGGGTTTAATATGGGAAGGGAAGAGAGGATGCAGTTTGATGTGGGAATGTAATGGACTCAGTGGGGAAATAAATATGTTGTTTTATGTGTACAGTTACAGAATATGAGAACGCGGCATCCATTTCAAAGGGAATTCTCTTGCTGTGCAACTTATTTCTAAACAGATGTGATTTTTGCTTATTCAAAAACATTTAGGTAACAATTACAGCATAATAAATTATAATTGCCATCATCTTCCAGCTATGCAACGCCTTCTATGCAAACACAAAGAAAAGGCAATTACACAAAACTGTAAAACCCATTTTCAGGTAGGTTCTGCAGCCTAAATTCAAATAATCTACATTATTCTCACATAAACACTGTATTGTGCCTCATATATATATCCTACTATGCCATGTGGAAACTACCTAGCAAATAACTAAGGACTGTTAATCACAGGCTTGGATGGTCCCCAGGGGGGTAGTTTTAGGGGTGCCAGGAATGCCTTCCAGCCCTCAGATACCTGCTTTTGTAGTCTTCATCTACCACCAGTCACTCCACCATACAGAGTTTTGAGCCACTGGTCACTCCGTTACAAATGTTCCAAAGGGGTGAAACATTATGTAGGCAGCAATGTTTTTAAACCTTAGAAGAACTAAAGTACCAAATTTTCAACAGGACAGTACACTAAGGGCAGAACTTCATCTAGACACTCTTAATAGCAGGAAAGATATGGTGTCCCTAAGATGGGGATACTGGCGCACATTCTCAAACAGTGACAGGGAATACGCCAAGTAGGAGTGAGGAGAAAATAAATTCAGGGCAAAAGGTGTGGCTCTAACATCCACAAATGTGTCTATACCCCTTTTATACCAATGTTTCCTTTCACACGGAAATCACGTGAAATCACGCATTTCAGGCAAGATGATGGAACTGAAATGTCTTCATTCTGACAAAGGACTTATCCTCTTTTATTGCTCACATTTACCATGTAATATCTCTGATAGGTAGAACAGCATGCATACGATATGGACAGCTTGCCTTCAGGTGAGCAACAAACTGATAAGCCAGATAAACTGATAAAAACAGGAGTTAAGACACAAGTTTGACTCTTAGCTACTAACTATCTTAACTTACGAAGTGGCTTAAGCCCTCCTAACCTGCACACCTTTATTGACAGAGTATCCCCCAGGAACACTGGCTACAAAGGAACTGGGAATAAAAATGAAGAGCACACAGTGTCCTTACCCTTGAGACACTCAGTCTCCAGGCGGAAACAGTGATGTGAACAAATGACAACAGAGATGAGATCAGGGCTATCATAGAAGTAAGCACAAAGGCTTGGGTAAGTACAGGGAAGGGACCATCTACCTGTTCAGAAGGGTCTCAAGAGGACCTTGCAGAGTTGGTGTTATGTCCTGAAGGGTAAGAAGGAGCTCGCTAAGCAGGCAAAGCAGGGATAGAGGGCATGCTTGGAAATGAGAATAACATGTACAAACGCAATCTGCAAAGTGAAGATAACGTGTCTGTGACAGTGCTTTGTTAACCATAAAGTGCTTTACAACAAAGGCGTATTTATACTGTTAATAGAAAGCTGCACAAGGAGTTGGCGAGAGTCTCTGTGGCTCACTCACTCAAAGGAATATCATTTGATTTCGGCTGCATCACAATATACAGTGACCAATTTAAGGATCATCTGCTTAGCAAAGCATTTTGAAATTTTCTTTCTTTAACTAGTAGGGAACCATCTCACAATCACAACTAAAGAAAAGTGGAAGTACCTGGAAGCGGCTTCCTATGTATTCCTTTAATGTCTCACTTGTTGCTGTTCTATCAATAAATCCACTCCAATCTCCATCCCCAATCATGCATTTTGTCCTGCAATTGGAAGTTTACACTGATATCCTTCTTTATGAAATGTGTAACTTTAAGAGGATGAAAGTCTTGCTACTGAGTTGACACAGCTATGATAGTGCGGTTGATGGTGTGCTTCCTAAAACATTTTGATCACTTCCGACTCCTGAATACAGGCATAGTTTGACATAATTAAAGGCTATCAGAAAGTCCAAGACCTAAAACCTCACCGGTGAGCGACACGGAGCGGCTACAAATGTACTTTCGCACAAGCATTTTAGATGAGAATGCGCAGCAGGTGATGAAGATGTTAACTAAAGTATGTGTAGGTAACTATGTGTCAGAACATGAATAGCTATAAAAAAAAACCAATGTATTTGACCTGAGACTCCATGAAGCCAAGAAAAACGTGACTACTGTACTCCCAAATTCTAGTACAGTGCCTGGCATAAGAAGAGGACTTGATAAATGTTCATTATGTAAGCAAAGATTAATTGGGAGATATCCAAAGACTACCATTAGGTCCACAAAATCAATCCAACGAGTCAGAAGAAATTTTAACAATATAGATAAGTGGTTTTAAAAATCAGTTCCCAGTACTGAACACGGTGAAAAATCTGACTCTAACTATGACATCACTGTAAAGCAGCACCTTCAATGTGTGAATGATGGTTTTGTTTATATTTCTTCACCTATGTAGTCCTGACCTGGGAGAGTGGGTAGCCTTCCATCTGGACCAAAATTTCACTAACCTTTTTCATATTTATAAAAGAATCTCTCTCTCCAGTTTGTCTTATTTCTCAAGCTTACTGTCCATTTGACCACTGGAATGGAATATGAACATGATTATAAGATGACTGATTAGAATGAACCGCATCACCTGAAGAATGCCTTTGCTTACTTAAGTTTCAATCTAATGCCCTAATCTTTCATCAAAGGTTAGAACTATAAGGAGTAACATGAATTCCACGTTTGAATTTTCTAGATATCTGTAACTGAGGACATTGTCAGTTATATCCAGCAGTCACTCTCTAAACACATGTGAACATTTTCCTAAGAGTTTAGCAAAAATATACCACTTCGCTCATTCTACACCCAAAATCAAAATAAGGAGCTAGTTACCTTTTCTGAAAATAGGAATTATCACTATCACATTATTTTATTGTCTGGGCTATCAGGAACCTCTGTGCTAATTTTATAAATGATCTCAGCAACTACATGAAGATGGATGATTTACAAAGTTTTTTGTCTCACCTCTCACATCTAGTACTTACTGTTACTCCTATTTTATTACATTGCTTCAAACGCCTTTTTGAAAGCTATGCGGTAAAAATAACTATAATAGTAAAAAGATTTTTATTTCTTTATATAATTCTCCAGTATATTCACATAATATTCCTCTGTTCAGTGCAAACGTAGGAATTACAAAAGTTAAAGCAGGCTATGCCAAGTACATTTTGTTCTTTGTGGCAGATAAAACTGCTGATTGACAAAGATGATGTTCAACTGTTAAAAAAATTAATTTCTACCTAAAAAAGAAATGCTCAATTTTATAGAATATTCCATTGGAGAAATGCATATTTAGGCAGATAAATAAAATACATCAGCTACAGACATATGATATGTATGTGGTTTTATAAACAAATATCATACCATGTGAATAATAAAAATTGAAATAGAGTAAAAGTAGACCACATATCTTCAGCTTAATAATTTTAAAATCTAGAGGTAGCATGGTTATTTTAAGTTTATTTTAACTGCCTATTATGTTTGGCTAAGGAGATTTTTATAGCCATACATTGAACATATACATACTATGTAATGACTCTGCTTCTTGGCAAGCAGCACTCTTTTAAAAATTCTAATTTAATAAAAGAAATGTTACAGTCATAGCTTAATGCCAAACAATCCCAGATAGGCAGGTTAACAATTGTCAAAGGATCTGATACCTGAATTGGGATGAGGAATAGAGAAAAGAGGGACAAATGAAGGTTAAACTAAAACATACTGCAAATGAAAAGGAGGGAAGTGTTTAATTTCTCAGCGGAGTTATGCTAACAGTAGTCAATGGAGTTTATATCATAACAGAGTATTAGAATTCAAAGGCAAGTGACAAAACCAAATGGAACTAGAATCCATCAAGCAATCTGAAAACAGAAAAGCAACTCTTCCCTACTACTGGCACAGGATTAAGTTTTGCTGATATCCCTCTTCATATCATTTCCAGAATTGAGACATGCTTCCGCTCCAAGGCACATCTTACCTGATCTCTGAAATGGGAACATGAAAATCTCAAATGATTCAAAAGAATGTTAAATGCCCTCTGATATAATACTGTGCTAAATTTTTTTTACATCACTGGTAACTTGTTATAAAATTAAAAATTTCTCCTTACAGAGAAAAACACAAGCTTATGATCATATATAACAGAGAATTTTTAAATTGACGCCTGCTCGCCTCTAAGACATACTTTGAGAAATCTCTTGTGATCAATTTGTTTGAATGTTCTACACCATGACTCTTCATATATAAGGGTTTTCAAAAATTGCTAGTTTCTATACTCCCTGAAATCTTGGCTTAGTTTAGCTCTTTTGTTATATGGTACAAGACTTAGAATAATGTGATTTTTCTCCATCAGTGACAGAAGTCTAGAAGCATTCTGTGGAATCACATACAAAAATGCAGCCCCTCTTACTAAATCAGGTCTGCTTTCTAGTTTTCCGAACCAGAATTTAACAGAGAATTTAGGTTATTTATGTGTTTTCCTTCCCTATAAGTGTTTATATACTTAGTAACATCCAATTACTATTATTCTCACCTCTAACTCCTAATGGTTAAAGACTGTATCTCTAACTTTCATAAGCACAAAAACTGGGAATAAATTCTAAGAATGAACTAGAAGGGAAGTCCATAATCACCTAATCCTCAGCACTCCGACTGCCTCTGGTCTTTGGTCCAGGCACCACCTTTCTGAGCTTCCGTTTCTGAATCAAGAAAGAACAGCAGACTTGGAACCCTAACTGCTTTATAAACCAAGACGTCGCTCCACTCCTTGTATTCACTTTCTCCCTTCCCGTCCTCTATATCCTCCCAAAAGAATACTGGCAACAGGGCCTGAGGGATGTGATTCTTATGTTTTTGTTTCAGGTAGAAGCAACAGCCCATAGGACATCCCTCAGTGCCTTCCACACAGAAGGTTGTCAATAAACACCTAGTGAATGGTGAGTGAATAGGTGTACAAACGAAAGAAAACAGAGCACATGAATGAGAATCTTCTTTTCTGGTCTCAGAATACTCTTATGCATCTTCCAACAACACTGGATTCTTACGCAGTTACAACCCACTAACACTCAGATGTTCCTTGGATCATACGTGCAGTGACTCATTTTACTTTCATTTCCATCCATGGCAATTGCACATGTTAACCTATGCAAATGGATACTTTCAAAACACATCTTAAATATTTAGGGTTTGTAGGAAGATGTTTGGAATACATTAAGCTTCTTTTCAATCTATAAATCACAAACTAAGCTTGTGAGTCTGGTTAATTTTCACATTGCTCAGAATCCATCTTATTAACACTATTACAATGAAAAGACACACCCAATGTTCTGATCCTCTGCCTTTTTATCCTTGAAGTGACAGCATTCTCTACTGGGTCCTGGGTAGATTAAAAGGTATGCCCTACGGGTTGCATTATCTCTAAATCATTCATGATGTATTACGCTTAGCATAAATGAGTGGTCCCATTTGCACAATTGCCCTATTAATTTACTCATCATTGATTTACACCACTTTTGCTGAAGATCTTCTATGAGACCCCTATTTTATATGCATTCTCACAAGCTCAGTTTCAGAATGTTTCTACCGTTCAGGCCTCCCTATCTCATTGTTCTTCCATTTGTCTTCATTTATCCATCTTTGATCTCTATCCTCCCCAGTTCCTCCCTCTCCTGCCTTCTTTCAGTTTCTTCTTACTTCTCCATTTTCTTTTTTCTTTGGCCTTCCTCGTCTCTTACTTAAGAGCACCTAAAAAAATCTCCAATTAGAGGTTAGAAGTACAGAGAAAAGAAATCTAAAGACTAAGAAACACAGGCAGTCCCAAGTCAGGAAGATGAAAAAAATGCATAGAGTGGGTAAATGAAGTCTGAAATCTGATCTGATGGCTTCAAATATTACATTCTTTACTAAGGGGATACCTTTGGTAAAACTCTTAAAATAAAGATGACAAAAACTGTGCCCTTATGCCACCTTGAAGAAGCCTTTAGATTTTTTCCCCCCTATGCCTCATATCTTTAGAGGCTTGTTTTAGTATTCAGCTAAAATGCAAAAACTCTCCTCCTTCAGCTGTAGCCAGAATCTAATCAATACCTTTGGGGGAACATCTAAGATCAAAACACCTCTGGAAATATCTATGGGATGAAATCTAAGTATTACCACTGTGATTGCCACAGGTAAGATTTTTAAATTCTCATTTAACATTTTTTGGTCAGACCAAAAAATCTTTTTTTTTTTTTTTTTTTTGAGATGATATACTAAACTCATCTCTTGTGGGTTTGCTCTCCTTCTTCATTTTGAAGACTCATTTGATTGGCTTGTCCAAATAAAAACTAGAAGTTATTTTATGCAAAAATATACATAATAAATGCACAATTGAAAGTAACATTAAAGGTAAATATTACTTTCCTTCTCCCTACCTATTGTAGGTGAGAATGTTATTTTAACTTTACTTTGACATTTTTAATTCTAATATGTGAGCGAACAAAAAGAAGGTGGTCAGCAAAACACTAAACTACTATGAGGAGCCACCAGTTTAGTTTTATAATCTTTATTTAATTTCATTAATCCCTATAATTTGCTAATCCATTCAGTAATATCTGACTTACTGGCTTTTGCTGAGCTGGCATTTCTGACAGGAAACACTCTACTTCTAATATTCTGAAAACATGTAAAAATATGGAAGTATACTGCAAATAAATAATAATCTATCCAGACTATGAAACTCTGAGCCAGGGACCACAAGTCATTCATCTTTGTGACACCAAAGCCTAGTACAACATTTGAAGGTATAACAAGAGGAGGACCCATCATAGGACTACACCCTATTCCCAACATTTCCCTAAGTTCTGACCCTGTCCATGAAACTCACCACAGTTGAAGAGATACAGAGCTCCAGCAAATCTCCTAAGGAGCAAAACCAGAAAAATAGCAACATGCAGAACTGAGACAAAAAGGAGAAGAAATCAAGGCAACAACATTCATAGTACATGAGGGGAAGTTTCCACCTGGTAAAAGCAACAACTTAATTGTCTTGTAGTTTGATTCTGGATATTAATGTAAAAAATATGATTCTTACAAGGAATACAGCGATGTTGGGAGTTTCCAACACATTGCCTGAGAAGGAGACTCCTATGATCAAAGTTTTGTTCAGAAAAATCTTAGAAAATGGGTAGCTCATATGTCCAATTTTGGGACTCACTTTCTTGATTTATAAAGATATTGATGTTTTTATAAGGACACAGAGGCCGGACCACATGATCCCTATGGTAACTTTGACTAAATTCCACATAAAAGATTCTGAAAATAACCTACTCTACTCTCCTAAGAAATATTACTTTTGGATCTACCACTCTTCACTTATATTCAGTAGCATATTTTAAAAATTTTAAAACATTTTAAAGACTAGTATCATTTTTTCTTCAAACACAACATTAGTATTTTAAAGGATCCTTAAAGCTTCATTAAATTTCCTTTTAGCATAGGTTGAAAATGTTTTCAATCAGAAATCCATCTTTATATTTGTCTGGAAAACAAAATGTCTCATACTGTAGCATAATCATACTATTTTACAGTTGAAGGAACAGTTGAAAATATAATCCAGTTTTGTTTCATTTTTTAGAAGACTTTCTGTTTTATATTTACAAGTGTAGAGGGGAGCGAAGATCCAAGATGGCCGAATAGGAACAGCTTCGGAGTGCAGCTCCCAGCAAAAACAACACAGCTGGTGAGTGCCCACCGCATTTCCAAACAAATTTTCACTGCCCACAGACCAGGAGATTCCCAGGCCGAAAAGCGCCAAGAGTTTTCAGCACGGTGATTTCAGCCTGTGCCAGGTTGGTGCACAGAAACTCACACAAATATGGGTGGCCGTTTAAACTGAAAGGGAGGAGGCAGAGACAGGGAGCCAGGCGATCTGGCTCGGCAGGTACCACACCCACAAAACAGGTAATCTGAAATGCTCTGGATTGAGAGTTTTGCAGCACGTGCAGCTGGACGCAGGACAGTCCAGCTTAGTCAGGGGAAGAGCAACCACCATGACCTAGGCAGTCTGCCACTACCCATGCAGTTCACACAGGAGCTGGGCAGAGCCTGTGGCAGCTCAGCAACGCCTCTGCTGGCAGACTGTGACTAGACTACTCCGTGTGGGGCAAGGCATCTATGAAAAAAGGCAGCAGCGCAACAGGAACTTATAAATAAAGCCAACCTTCCTAGGACAGAGCACCTGGGAAAGGAGGCGGTTATGAGTTCTGCTGCAGCAGATTTAAAAGTACCTGCCCAGAAGCTGCTCTGCACGAAACAACGGAGCTCCCAGCACAGCACTTGAGCTCCTATAAGGGACAGACTGTCTCCTCAAGCAGCTCCCTGACCTCGGTATACCCAAAGAGACATCTCATAAAGGAGAGCTCAGGCTGACATCTGGCAGGTACCCCTCTGGGACAAAGATAACAGAAGAAGAAACTGGCAGCAACCCTTACTGTTCTGCAGTCCCCGCAGGTGATCCCCAGGCAAGCAGGGTCTGGAGTGGATATCCAGCACTCCTGCAGCAGAGGGGCCTGTTAGAAGGAGAACTAAGAAATGGAAAGAAAAAACTTCATCAGCAACAAAAATGACATCCACTCAGAGACTCCATCTGAAAGTCACCAACTACAAAGACCACAGGTAGACAAGGCCACTAACATGGGAAGAAACCAGCGCAAAAAAAGATGAAAACACCAAAAACCAGAACGCCTCTCCTCCTCCAAAGGATCACAACACTCCTCACCAGTGACGGATCAAAGATTTGGAGAATGAATCTAATGAATTGACAGAAACAAGCTTCAGAAGGTGGGTAATAACAAACTTCTCAGAGCTAAAAGAACATGTGCTAACCCAATGCAAAGAAACTAAGAACCTAGAAAAAAGGTTAGATGAGATGCTAATTAGAATAAACAGCTTAGAGAAGAATATAAACGACTTGATGGAGCCAAAAAACACAACACGAGAACTCTGCAAAGCATATACAAGTTTCAATAGCCGAATCGACCAAGCAGAAGAAAGGATATCAGAGACTGAAGATGAA